>JAKUCM010000014.1:0-53647 GCA_023374145.1 Lepidium sativum | reverse complement strand
AAACGGACTAACTCTACTACACAGAATCAATCTCTACCAAATTGCAATCTAACTCTACCAAACGTCAGACTAACTCTACTACACGGAATCAAACTCTACCACACTACAATCGAACTCTACCAAACGCCATACTAACTCTACTACACGGAAATCAACTCTACCACACTACAACTTAACTCTACCAAACTACAAGCCAACTCTACCAAACGTTATACTAACTATACTACATGGAATCCAACTCTAACGCACTACAATCTAACTCTACTAAACGTCAGAAAAACTATATTATACCAAATCTAACTCTACCCCACTACAACCTAACTGTACTAAACGTCAGACTAACTATATTAGACTGAATCCAACTCTACCACACCACAACCTAACTCTACCACACTACAAGCCAACTTTACCAAATGTCACACTAACTATACTACACATAATCCAACTATACCACACTACAATCTAACTCTACCACACTACAAATCAACTCTACCAAACGTCAGACTAACTCTACTACACGAAATCTAACTCTACTACACTACAATCTAACTTTAAAAAGGTTATATCGACATTAAACTCTACTAGGAAGATTAACTCTACCTTGGCGTAAAATTAAGTTTGTACCTTTAGACTGAATCGCTTGCTCATTGAATCAGTAACGTGTTGAGGAAGAACATATAGCCCAATTCCACCTACGAATTTCAAGTATAACCTTCCTAAGACTTCTGTGGACGCTTGTCCTGCATGACCTGATCTCTCTATAACAGAACAACTATGCTCTCCCCTATACTTTTGGACAAAGAAAAATCCACCATCGTCAATAGGTGAAGCTCGTACTCTCCATTGACAGTTTGATACCCAACATTTCACATCCAACACTTTCTTTGATGATGCAACAACATCGAAGTCAAACCTCTACAAGACAGAAAGAATCTTTAGCCTCATCATGAGTTCTTTTTTTGATGAGTATTGTTGCCCAACAACCAATGCGAGTGCTGACATTTCTATGTCCAAATACTCAGCACTAAAATCCAACCCCATTGCTTTCTCCTAGTGGTTTCTCTTCTCTTCTTCCTTTGATTTTCTACAAACACTGATATAATCTTCATCATCCGAGCTTGCACCATCCATATCATCGCAACAATCAAATATGAATTCCATATCTTCGTCCTCAGCATGTTCAATTTCATGTTTCACAATTTCTGGTATACGCTCATTCTTTAGTCCACCTTTACTAAACATCGGATCAACTCTACTACACGAAGGAGCAACTGTACTACACCAAGGGTCAACTCAATTATACGAGGCATCATTGTTCTCCAACTTAAAATGGAATTTCTCGTCACCGTTTCTCCAACTACACTGACCTTTTTCAGGGAAACTCGATGAAACACGAAATTTAGTGGAAATTTCAACGCATAGACGCATTGCTTCTTTACGAAATTGTAAAACAAACACTTAAAATTATCTATCGTTACTTACAATTACGGGGGGAGTATCTTCTGGTAGTGAATGAATGACTACATTTGGCATGTAGCTTAGTTTTACCTCATGACAATGTTCATCCAAACCAAAATCGGCATAAACCATCTCTAGAAATTCATCGAGCCTTAAATCTTCAACAATGCCTATGATCGGACACCCGTAGGACTGGTCCACCGAAAAAATCCATCGAGTTTTATTAAAACTCCAAATCTCATAAACCAAAATGATCTAATCTATAGATACAAACATAAACTGAAAAAGCAAAGGAACTTGGAAGAAGTAAAGGAGCTTCAAGAAAGCTACTATGGCGTCACTTATGGAGGAATCATTTGGATGCGCGGCAAATCAGCTAATAACTGAGGAGTAAATGCGTAATTTAAGCTCTACTACGGAAGTAGGCTAGATTTTCAAAATTAACTATAAACTATACCATACTGCACTCTGTTAGTGTGGTAGAGTTGATTAGATCGCAAACATCAACTCTATTACGTTGGAAATCTAACTCTACCAAGCACACTTCAACTCTACTATGCTGGAAATCTAAATCTACTATACACAAATTTTCATTTACGTCAACTCTACTAAGCATATTTTAACTCTACTACGTTGGAACTCTAACGCTACCATACTGCACTCTGTTAGTATGGTAGAGTTGATTAAACCGCAAACATCAACTCTACTACGCTGGAAATCTAACTCTATTAAGCACACTTCAACTCTACTACGCTGGAAATCTAACTATACTATATACGATTTTCCATTCATGTCAACTCTACTAAGCATACTTTAACTCTACTACGCTGGAACTCTAACTCTACCATACTGCACTCTGTTAGTGTGGTAGAGTTGATCACTTACGTAGCAGATTTCATTAATTGCATTTTTGTAATTACCTTTTTTCCTCATTGGGAAATGGTAAAATGGTATATAAAAAATTAAAAAACTATTGTAGTAATTTACAAAGATTTGCTCTATTTCAATAATTAACACTTAATTTCGCTTTAATCTAGCAAATCACCCTTTAAAAAATATTAACATAAAATACATGCTTTAATTTGGAGACATGATAGTTGAGTGATTGTTTTGATCATTTTGGTAAGTTTATTGTTTAATTGACATTTTTCCTATCTAAATTAGATCAAATGCAAGTGGCCTTTAGTTTAGTGGTCGGTGGTAAGTCTACTAAAAGCAGGCGCACTTGCACATTCAGGAATCGAGTTCCACTGTTTACATTATGTAGGAGGCTAACAGACAGGTCAGTTGTGGCCTAGTGTTAATAAAAAAAAAATTAGACCAAATATATTGGATTGGTAATACATGAGTAGCCTAATGGATGTTGGAAAGGGTCCATGCTTGAATTACATGAGGGCATTCAAATAATATATGGTTTACCGATTCTCCGTTCATACCACACCTACTACAAACCAAATAACAGCCACACAGACAATGATTGACAGCCAAATAAAATATTTTATCTTTGAAGGACATTTAAGTTTCCACAAATGGTTCTAGAGAGCCTGAAAGTTTGGTCCCGAAGAACCGATATCGAAAAATAAGTATTCTCATCAAGAGGCTCTAGAAATTGATGTAAAAGAGTTTTCACCAAATTCTTGCAGCGAATCCAAAAAAATTGATCTACCATCAATTTCGTATCCATTGCTCTCGTCAAACTCAAATTGAGTAGCATGTTCCAACATGTTTGATAATTCCTTTACTTACGAGTAAGGTCGCCGAAATAATACTTTGCCAACCATTGGAAGGCGAGCTTATACTCACTGTATTTGTAGGACTGTTATTCTAGAAATATCGTCCTCTCATAAATCTTGAAAAAGATAACTGAGGTAATCTAGTAGACACCATAATTGTTTTGCTAACAAAGTCGTGTTAAATTTTGTAGAACTCAAAAACCGAAACCACTGTCCTTCTTGGGTTTACATAATTTCCTTCATCGCATTTAATGTACAGTTTTTTATTTTTCTGAATTACCCCACCAGAATTCTGCAAAAGCCGAACTTTACTTCAAAATGACTGATCTGGGCAGTCGAAATCATGTCATAACATAACTTAGAATAGGAGTAAGAACAATTTTTATAACAACCTCCTTTCCACCCTTAAATAAAAACTTTGAAGTCCAGTTATTGATCCTTCCTTGCAACATCTCCCCAACAAAGGAAAAAAACTTAATCTTCTGCTTAGAACATCTCTCATAATTTTTCCAAAATTTTAAGATTACTTGAACCTCTTCTTTATTTGCCTTACAAAAAATAGACTTTTATTTGCAGAAAGCAAATACGAAATCCTAGGACATGCCTTTACAATGGTTATCCCACTTATTTTCCTATCCCTTTTTGTTTTCCAGGTCATAGATACCAGAAATTTGGTACACAATCAAAATATATGGCGAGAAAAGCTTAATGAGTATGAATGGCCGGATACAATACATAATATAATTAATCCAATCAGCCCGAAAACTCATTTTTTGATAGATTATTTCAACAAAATTTCATTCAACCCTATCGTACTCTCTACTCATATCGTTCTTAATAGTTATATGTTTCCATTTAACGACCTTATTAGTTTTCAAAGCGTGGAACATTTTATGAGCAATCAAGATGTTGTTTGAAATTATTATTCTTGAAACAAAGGCTTAATGAGTATGAAAATCAATTTTGGTAAGAGCTTCCTTAGCCCTAAGCAAAAAACCTTAGAAATAATTTTAAAGGCAACCATAAACTTATAGGTATGAATTCTCACATCTTAGTGGATCTAGAGATTCTTGGAATAAGACTAATATTGGTTTTATTCAAACTTGTGTCAAAACTACCTTCAATCAAAATATCATTTACAAACTAAACAATATCATTCTTAACCATATCTCAAGACTTCTCGAGAAAAAGAAATGTCATACCATCATCTATTGGTGTTTTTTTGGGGTCTATCATGAATAGGGCCTTTTTATTTTTTCCTTTGAAGTTGTAGCCATCAACATTAAATTCTCATTATCAGAGATCCTAGTATCAACACCACTAAGAGCTTCCTCAATATTGTTAAAAAAAGAAAGAATTGCTCAAATAGAGCAAAACTATACTGTAATTACCAAAATAGTTTTTGTCCATAAAAGAAAGCGTAAAGGGTGTATCGTAATTACACCCTTGAAACAAAAATTATTTTCTTCTTCTATTTTCTTCTTCTCTCGTTAATTTCACAAAAGAAAAAAGAAAGAAACTTATAATGTAAATCGTCGTCGTTAATCTCTCTTTCTTTTCTTCGTCGTCTTACTCAACATCTTCTTCGTTGTTTTTCATACTCGTTGTCTTCTTGTTCTTCGTACTCGTCGTCTTCATTGTCGTGTTGTTTATTTATCAAAGGTAAGTTTCTTCATTTCTTCTTCCTCTTCTCCTCTTCTTCTTTTTCTTCTTTTTCGTGAGGGCATTTGGGTTTGTTGTTTACGTAGACATTGAGTTTGTCGATTTTGTGACATTTTGGTTTCTCCATCTCACAAAAATTTTGGTTTTTGTTATTCATCTTTGTCTTATGTGTTTGTCAAGTAGAGTTCTTCCCCAGTCTGAGTCAATGTGATATAGTTCGTAATTAGTTGTGAGGGTAAGGGTGAAGTAGAGATAAGCTTAGTGTAGTAGAGATATGCTTAGTGTAATAGAGTTAGTATGACATTTTGTAGAGTTAGGTTGTAGTGGGGTATAGTTTGATTCCGTGTAGTAGAGTTAGTCTGACGTTTGGTACAATTAAATTCTAGTGTGGTAGAGTTGGCTTGTAGTGTGGTAGAGTTGACTTGTAGTGTGGTAGAGTTAGGTTGTAGTGTGGTAGAGTTAGATTCCGTGTAGTAGAGTTAGTCTAACGTTTGGTAGAGTTAGATTGTTGTGTGGTAGAGTTGGCATTTTGTGTGGTAGAGTTAGGTAGTAGTGTGGTAGAGTTGGATTCCGTGTAGTAGAGTTAGTTTGATGAATGGTAGAGTTAGATTGTTGTGTGGTAGAGTTGGCTTTTTTGTGGTAGAGTTGGATTAGAGTTAGTCTGACGTTTGGTATAGTTAGATTGTAGTGTGGTAGAGTTGGCTTGTAGTGTGGTAGAGTTGGTTTGCTTGTAGGGTGAAGCGTACTAGAGTTAGTCTGACGTTAGGTAGAGTTGAGTTATGTGTAGTAAATTTTATGTACCTGTATTGGAGTTGGGTTTTTTAATGTTTATCGTTTGTTTTCATCTTTAGATATGGCAGAAAAGAAGTACCCGAAGAAGGTTCTCACACATGGTCTACCGGTGGTGAAGAATCGAAGCATCAACCATTTCTGCAATCTTAAGAATATCAGTAATATGATCAAAGGTATTGGTGAGGATGCATACATAGACATAAAGCTGAACACTTGCGTAGGCGTTTTTCTGAAGCTAGCAGACTCCAACTACACCTTTACTGGGAGGCATATACAGTACATGTTGATGAATCAATGATATTACGAGTTTTAACCCTATATCCTACAGCAAGTGCACAGCAAACTAAATAGTATTTAGGGATCGAATCCACGGACAACCAAGTTACACTCTCAATTTCTATCGAGTCGCAAGCTATATCAATCAAATGGAGGAAGTGGATTCTAACAACTTAAATGTGGATGTAATCAAATAATTAAGACAATCAGATGTCGGGTATTCATTCGGGAGTTAGAATTCTTGTCACGAAAACTATTCAGGAACTACTCTAATCTATTTCTCGGCTTGAACATGAATAAAGGCAGACCAACTCTCGTTGAATCTACCCCTCTATCAATAACCTAGAGGTCCTAACTCTCGTTGGTTTCAGATTACAAATAAGCTTTATCGTTTTGGTTCAATTACCCACAATCCAACCTAGCATCAACTCTCGCTGGTAGTGAAGGAATTGTTCTTCTAATCTAGTTCTAGTTCTTAACAATCTTCTAGAAGGTTAACAACCTAAAATCATTGACTAGGTGATCAGGCTAATCTAAGCATTAGATTTGAGTATTAGAAGGAGAATCATCTACTAATCAATCATATTCGTTCCCCAACAGTGAATTCTAAACCCCTAGAATCCCTAGATCTGATCTAAGATCTACTCAGACATAGAAGAGCAGTTTAAGCAGATCATAATGAATTGAAATTGAAATTGCATAAAGAATGAATAAAGAGGGTTTAGAAATTCTCTCAAGTGTGAAAATATCTTCTTCCTAGTTTACAAAACTACGAAAAACTGTAAAATTTCGTTCTTAGAAGTTAAATACGGCCCTCTCAAAAAGTATAGGAAAAAGAGTATTTATATGGCCCAAAACAGGAGTTAGAAATCGCGAAATTAGGTTTCTGCGAAAGGCTAGGATCGATCGAGCAATGGGCACTCGATCGATCTCCAGGATAATGAGTCGATCTTCTAAGAGACTAGGTCGTTCTTCAGATCGTGCGCATCATCCTTCGAGAACAATGATTGATCGATCATTGGTAGATCGATCGGTCCTTCCTTTCGTGGAGAATACCGAAAAATGCTTCAAACTCCTCCAATGTTCCACCTTCGAACATAATTCCAACTCCGAACGTTTTTGACCTGAAATCTCAATAAAACATAGAAAATTTTTTGAGATATAACTGTAATAGAGAGCTCAAAACCGACAAAATATGAGGAACATCAATCAACTAGTGATTATGAAGAAGTATGAGATGTAAGTGTTGTTTGGGTCTTGGCCTACGAGGTTTTCTCTACACGAGTTTGCGGAAATCACGCAGGTTAATTGCGATAACTTTGAGGAGGCTTCTAATGTGGCAGATGTTGCCCACAAAGAGCTTTGGGAAGATATTGGTTTAAGGTTTGGTGAAGCCCCTAAATTGGTAGAGTTGAAAGACGTGTTTGGGAGATGTAGAGGGTGGTCTTTCGAGAAGAGGAAGATGGTAGGCTTGCTAGTGGTTTTTCATGTAGGGATTTATGGTTGCCACACAAATAGTAGGCTCCCTTTTAGTGCTGCGAAGTTGGTTGCAGATTTTGAAATATTCGAGAGGCATCCATGGGAAAGAGTGGCGTTTCTATAACTGATCAAATCGATCAAAATTGCAGCTTACAAAAAGGCTAGTAATTACACTCTACACGGGTTTGTGCATGCACTACTAATATGGGCATTTGAGTCCATCCCCATACTAGCTGAAATATTTGGGGAGCAAAGAAAAGGTGACGTCCCCATTCGACGATGGAAACTAATCAAAAAACAAACCATTGAACCCGAGGAAATTGTGAAGTTAGAGCAAGGAAACAATGGAGAGGTAACTTGCTTTCATAGTAAAGTTGGTTTAGGTGATTGATAGAGTTCATTTATGTATAGTAGAGTTTATTTACGCTACTAGTAGAGTTCATTTACATATAGTAGAGTTCAATTTCAAGTACAGTGGAGTTTATTTCAAGTATAGTAGAGTTCATTTATGTGTAGTAGAGTTCATTTATGTGTAGTAGAGTTCATTTACATTTAGTAGAGTTATTTTGATAGTTAAGTGGAGGTAATTTATGTGTGGTAGAGTTCATTTGTGTTTAATAAATTGCATCTTCTCGTTTACCAGGTACGTCTTAAGCAGCTGACTACACAGCCTTTGGAGATAATGCTTCTATGGCTAGATGATATTGCAGATCCCAAAGTGGACACCATGCTTGGAGACATACTTGCCTCCAGTCTAGATGAATCTGCTTGGGACATAAGTAATAAGAGGAAGGCAGATGCTTATGTCGAGGAGAGGATGAGCAAGCATAGTACTAGTTCAAAAGAGCAGGTGGAGAAAGGGAAAGAGTAAAAAAACAGAAAGAAGAAGAGAAAAAACACAAGAAATAAGAGAAAAGAATTCATAAAGAGATGGATGATTATACTACCTTAAAGGATGTGGTGAGAGTCGTTAAAAAGAAAAAGCAGAAGGCAGAGGAGTCGAGTGCATTCCTTGACACTCATAGAGATATGATCAAAGCCTTCGAAGGGATGAGACACGATCAGAACGTGTTTGCTGAACGTATATATCGTCTTGAGGAGAGTATGATGGAAACCAGAGCAGAGATGACAATGCTTGCTGAGCGCGTGATTAGGGTGGAGCATAACACCTCAGACAATATCGCCATGCTTGAGAGGATTCTTAGGCTAGAGGAGACCAGGGCGCAACCACAAGTGTATAGCCTGGAGAACAACAAGGCTGAGAATGCGGATAAGGGTGGAGTCAGACAACTCCACGACATCAAACTCCTGAACATGTGAATCGCGAAAATGACATAGAAGGCGATACAGACATTACTCTGAACTCCCCTAATAAGAAGAAAATTAAATCGGTACGTAAGGCTCTATTTAATTGAGACTTAGTCTAATTGATTTATCATATGTACCAACAAACATTACATATATATTTGTACGAACATAAACATAAAATTGTGGGTTGTTAACTTTGGTAGAGTTTATAGATGGTTTGGTCGAGTTCTATTTAACTCTACTAAACAATTATTGTGTTCAAAACATCTCTACCAAACCATAAAAATGAACTCTACCACTATTAGAAACTCTACCATCTGTTAAGCTAACATTTTAGAGTTACTTTTCGCAGAAACCTCTTTGGGAGCGGCCTATCGTGGTGGACTCGGAGTCGAAGAAAACACCAAGTGCAGGTTCAGGTGTTGTGCATAATACAACTAAACCAACAAATGTAGATGCTCACCTCGATGACACCCAAGTTTCCCAAGCCAACACTAAACATACCATCCCACCGAACCAGGTAAACCCGTTATAAATAAATCTTATTGGTAGAATTGATAGTTATGTTTAATATATTTGACATTTTTCATATTTTTAGTAAAATAATGGGTTATCCAGAGTCAGGAGACATCCGACCCTTTCAGCCCGTTATCACGGGTTACAATGTGGACAAACTGAAGCCAGGAATGTCACAGCTTGACGTCCTAAACTTGGTGGATACTCCTGAAAAAGGTAAACAAACACAGGAGGAGTTAGTCTGTATGGATGACGTGTTACCGAAAGAGACTCGGGCACGAGTACTCGCTAAGAACCAGGTAGAGTACATTTACTGTATGATAGAATTTATTTCAAATGTAGTGGAATTCATTTACTCGAATGGTAGAGTTCATATTCAAGTATAGTAGAGTTTATTTACCGTTTAGTAGAGTTAGGTTGTAGTGTGGTAAAGTTGGATTCCATGTAGTAGAGTTAGTCTGACGTTTGGTAGAGTTAGATTGTAGTGTGGTAGAGTTGGCTTGTTGTGTGGTAGAGTTAGGTTGTAGTGTGGTAGAGTTGGATTCCGTGTAGTAGATTTAGTCTAACGTTTGGTAGAGTTAGTGTAGTAGAGTTGGCTTGTGGTGTGGTAGAGTTAGGTTATAGTGTGGTAGAGTTGAATTTCGTGTAGTAGATGTCTGACGTTTGGTAGAGTTAGATTGTAGTAGAGTTCTATCTTATAGTAGAGTTCATTTACGGTTTAGTATAGTTCATTATATCTTATAGTATAGTTCATTTAGTGTTCTTTTTTTTTCTTACAGGTATCACCTTTCGTAGACTGTTCCATTGTCAAGAGTATTCATAAGAATTTGATTCATTCTCGTCATATCTATGATCCTTTTGGTCTGATTACAAAAATAAAAGTTCTTCGGTTACGCGACTATGTGAAGCATGAATTGTATGTACCTAATTGAATGTGCTATGTTGCATACAAATTCGTCGATTATTTACAAATGTGTTAATTTTTGTAGAGAACTTACGGTCGACAGGAACCTGAGTCCAAATGTGAATTTCTTTCTCCGGTTGATCACTCAAAAAGAGAAGTGGTATGTCCCTCAATATGGCTGGCTACACGATTGCGTAAGTTTAAGTGTGTTTTGACGTAAAGTTTGTTGTAGTAAAGTTCAATTAGAGCACTAATACATTTATGTTATTACAGCATATTGGCTTCGGGATGAATCTCTTTCGGCAAAGATTGTTGCAAACTCCAAGCCCATATAGGAGTAATCGGATTGCTTTCCTAGAGCCACTGTTTTGTGGTTATTGGTGTTACACGTACAAAAGGGATTACGTGGGAAAGGAGGATAAGTATTTGTGGCCCGGTGGGTTTAAAGATGTCTTCGACGGCATTTCACCCACATTATGTGCCACTAACAAGTAGTGGATGAGGGACGTGGACACGATCTACATCCCTCATAATATTAACAACTTCCACTGGGTGGTCGTGGAAGTTAATCTGAACGAAAGAAAGATTCGCATATACGATCTCGACCCATCTTGCAATCTCGTTGCTGCAGTGATAGAGTCATGCAAGTAAGTTACTCAAATTCAGTATAGTAGAGTTCTTATACTGTGTAGTAGAGTTCATATACATATGTGGTAGAGTTCATTTACCTTATGGTGTAGTTCATTTTTCGTGTAGTAAAGTTACTCAAATTACGTTTGGTAGAGTTAAATTGTAGTGTTGTAGAGTTGGCTTGTACTATGGTAGAGTTAGGTTTTAGTGTGGTAGAGTTAGATTCCGTGTAGTAGAGTTAGTCTGACGTTTGGTAGAGTTAGATTGTAGTGTGGTAAAGTTGGCTTGTAGTGTGGTAGAGTTAGGTTGTATTGTGGTAGAGTTGGATTCCGTGTAGAAGAGTTAGTCTAACGTTTGGTAGAGTTAGATTGTAGTGTGATAGAGTTCATTTACATGTGTAGTAGAGTTCATTTACATGGTTCTAATTTTTTGTAGGCCATATGTCGTGATGATTCCGAAAATGATCATGTGTTTTTCACCCAATGAGATGCGACAATACATTAGTGCGGCTCAATATAATATTGTGCATATGACTAAGGGCGTACCACAATAAACGGTCAGGCAACTGTTTCGTGTACACTATGAAGATGATCGAGTGTCTAGCCATCGGAACCAACTTCGAAGGTCTTTCTGACGAGTACATCGGCTTATCTCGGCTGAAATGCGCCATTGAATTGAGAGATGAACTTCCGAAAGAAGCGGAAATTTCTTCCAGTGATCAAACATATGCAAAAGAGTGTAATAAGAACGTCCTCATCACAGTATCCCAAGACCTCCTGCTGGATTGGTATATTTGTATAGTCTGTGTATAGTCTTAAAGTAGTAGCTTTGCAGATTTGTGTAGTCTTTGTATTGTCGTATAGTAGTATATATATGTATAGTCGTACATGAATATATTAGTTATTAACAACTAATTTACTCTCCTATTCGAAACCATACGTGATCTAACTCTACCATTCGAAGACCATACATGATCTAATTCAGAACTAACTCTAGCACAGAAAGACGAAAGTTGACATAACTCTACCACATAATAATTAAAAGGTGACATAACTTCAACAAGAGTTAACTCTACTAATTCAAGAATGAATGCCTTCACGACATGTACGGGCATTGTGACCAAGTTGCTTACATTTAGAACAAGCTGAAACTTTTCTTGGACGTTTATCAGGTTGTGAACACTCGAACCAGCTTTTTATTCACAATTTCTTTGCCCTGCCTGGTTGCTGATGCACGTGTGGTGGATTACACAGCTTACGACTCACATCCAACGGAACAGGAATTGCAGTATCTCTAGGAAAGATACTACCAGAGTATTTGTTATACAAGAAGGTCGTGTGATAGTATGGATGGGTAAGTTCGATTGTCAGCCTTCTCCAAGCCTCAGCAACGGCAATGGCATGCACACAAAGAATTTTTTTGACGTCATACCACTTGCAGGAACACGTCTTCTCAGTCAAATTGACTAAATGAGAAGATTCAGATCGCATAACAACAGCCTGGTGTTCGTCTATGTCTTGCAAGTTGTACTGTCTACCTTCATCGACCCTTGTCCGTCATTTAACAAATATGATGTTAACTCTACTAAGAAAGGACTAACTCTACTAAAGGCAGTTTTAACTCTACTACGAAGGGACTAACTCTACTAAAGGTAGTGTTAGCTCTACAACAAAGGGACTAACTCTACTAAAGGCAGTGTTAACTCTACTATGAAGGGACTAACTCTACTAAAGGCAGTGTTAACTCAACCACTCAGAGATAAACGAGAGTGCTAACTCTACAACACGAGTGTTAACTCTACCTTTAGGAACTTCTCAACAGATGTTGTTAGAACAGTAGAAATGAGAGTGGTTTCTCAACAGATGTTGTTAGAACAGTAGACGTGAGAGTGGCCTTCGTCTTCCTCTTCGCGAACCAACGTGTTAACATCGACCTAATTGCATCTATAAGCTGCACAATGGGAAAAGTTCTTGCCTCTGATAACGCATGATTATTGATTCTGCAATGTTGGACGTAGTGAAATTGTATCTGTTTCCAGGAAAGTAAACTCGATTACACACCTACACGTCAGCTTTTATCAAGTACTCATGAAGCTTTGGATCTAACACCTGAATCTGAGCAAGTATATCGTTGAACTCATCGACCCTAAAAGCAGTGGCAGCTTTCTTGAACAATTTAAAAGGCTCGCCACCTCTAAATTTTGACAAAATGTTCTTACGTAGGTGGTAGGTGCAAATACCCCAAGAAGAAAGTGGATACACAATCTTTATGGCCTTAGCAATGGATTTGTGTCTATCTGATATGATGGCAAGTTCTCTGACATTAGGGATCACACGGTTGAGCTGTTTAAAAAACAATTCCCAAGATTCGTCATTCTCGGTATCAACCACACCGAAAGCCATAGGAAATATGTTGAAGTTACTGTCTTGCATGGTAGCAGTTAGTAGAGTACCTTTATACTTCCCTAGCAAAAATGTACCATCAACAACAACAACCTTCCTCATGTAGGGAAAATCCATTATACTTGCATCGAAGGCAATGAATATAAACTTAAACCTGTCTTGCCCATATACTTCAAGCTTTATTAGGGTTCCAGGATTCAATCTTCTAATAGCAAACAAGTACGACGGAAGTTCTTGGAAACTATTTTCCGAATTGCCTATAACTAGGGCTCGTGCTTGGCTTAGAGTACGGTGTGATTTCTGATACTTCATCTGCATAAATTGTAGTTATGACGACGTCAACTCTACCACGAGGAATTTAACTCTACTACACGAAGAATGAACTCTACTACACTACAATCTAACTCTACCAAACGTCAGATTAACTCTACTACATGGAATCCAACTCTACCACACTATAACCTAACTCTACCACACAACAAGCCAACTCTACCAAACACCAGACTAACTCTACTACACAGAATCAATCTCTACCACACAAAAAGCCAACTCAATTACACTATAATCTAACTCTACCAAACGTCAGACTAACTCTACTACCCAGAATCCAACTCTACCACACTACAACCTAACTCTACCAAGGCTATACCAACATTTAACTCTATTACAAGGAAGATTAACTCTACCATGGTGTAAAATTAAGTTTGTATCTTTAAACCGAATCGCTTGCTCATTGAATCAGCAACGTGTCGAGGAAGAATAGATGGCCCAATTCCACCTACGAATTCCAAGTATAACCTTCCTAAGACTTTCGTAGACACTTGTCGTGCACAACTTGATCTCTCTGTAACAGAACAACTATGTTATCTCCAATACTTTCAGACAAAGAAACATCCACCGTCGTCGACAGGTGAAGCTCGCACTCTCCATTGACAGTTTGGTACCCAACATTTCACATCCAACATTGTCTTCGATGAAGCAACAACATCAAAGTCAAACCTCTTTAAGACAGAAAGAATCTTTTGCCTCGTCATGAGTTCTTTTTTTGATAAGTATCGTTGCCCAACAACCAATGCGAGTGCTGACATTTCTATGTCCAAATACTCATCATTCAAATCCAACCCCATTGCTTTCTCCGAGAGGTTTTTCTTCTCTTCTTCCTTTGATTTTCTACGAACACTGATATAATCTTCATCATATGAGTTTGCGCCATCCATATCATCGCAATAGTCGAATCTGAATTTCACATCTTCGTTCTCAGCATGTTGAGTTTCATGTTTCACATTTCCTGGTATACGCTCATTCTTTGGTCTACCTTTACTCAACACCGGATCAACACTACTACACGAAGGAGCAACTCTACTACACCAAGGGTCAACTCAATTATACGAGGCATCATTGTTCTCCCACTTACAATGGAATTTCTCATCAATGTTTCCTTTACTGTTACCACACTTACATTTTTCAGGGAAACTCGATGAAACACGAGATCTAGTGGAAATTTTGACACATAGACGCATTGTTTCTTTACGAAATTGTGAAACAAACACTTGCAATTGTCTACCGTTACTTACAATTACAGGGGGAGTATCTTCTGGTAGTGAATGAATGACTACATTTGGCATGTAGCTTAGTTTTACCTCATGAAAATGTTCATCCAAACCAAAATTGGAATAAACCATCTCTAGAAATTCATCGAGCCTTAAATCTTCGACAATGCCTATGATCCAACACCCATAGGACTGGTTCCAAATACCACAAACCAAAATGATCGGATCCATAGAAAAAGCAAAGGAGCTTGGAAGAAGTAAAGGAGCTTCAAGAAAGTTACAATGGCGTTACTTTGGAGGAATCACTTGGATGTGCGGCATATGAGCTAACAATTGAGGGGTAAATTCGTAATTTAAGCTTTACTACGAAAGTATGCTAGGTTTTGAAAAATTAACTCTACTACGTTGCACTTTGTTAGTGTGGTAGAGTTGATTAAAGCGCAAATATCAACTCTACTACGCTGGAAATCTAACTCTACTAAGCACACTTTAACTCTACTACGCTGGAATACTAACTCTATTATACATGATTTTTCATTAATGTCAACTATACTAAGCATACTTTAACTCTACTACGCTATAACTCTAACTCTACTACGTTGCACTCTGTTTGTGTGGTATAGTTTATTAAAACGCAAACATCAACTCTACTACGCTGGAAATCTAACTCTACTAAGCACACTTTAACTCTACTACGTTGGAAATATAACTCTACTATACACGATTTTTCATTCACGTCAACTCTACTAATCACACATTAACTCTACTACGCAGGAATTTTAACTCTACTATATTGCACTCTGTTAGTGTGGTAGAGTTGATTAAAGCGCAAACATCAACTCTACTACGCTGGATCTAACTCTACTACGCTGGATCTAACTCTACTACACTGGAATTCTAACTCTACTATACACGATTTTTCATTCATATCAACTCTATAAAGCACACTTTAACTCTACTACGCTGGAAATCTAACTCTACTATGTTGCACTCTGTTAGTGTGGTAGAGTTGATCGCTTACGTGGCAGATTTCATTAATGGCATTCGTAATTACCTTTTTTCCTTATTAGAAAGGGGCAAAATGGTATATATAAAAATAAAAAAAACTATTGTAGTAATTTACAAGCATTTGCTCTACTTCAATAATTAACACTTAATTTCGTTTTAATCTAACAAATCACCCTAAAAATCTAGAAAATATCTTACTCACTCTTGACAAATATCATGGCCTTTAGACAGCTTATCACTATGTTGTTCCAGAAGATCAATAATCTTATTGTTTGCCCTCCGCTATTTGGTTTGTGCATGAAAGAACTTTATATTACATTTTTTTTCTCTAAGCTATTTATTTCTACTCTTTTGGTTCCAATAGATTTTCTCATTTTCATAAGCTGTTTTTAATTCAACTATAATCTCTTGAATTTCTGATGTAACTGAATTTTATTATTTTGATAGTCCTCATATTTCCTCTAAAGTTGAAGGATATTTTTCTTCCCTAAGGTAATATTTCCCTTCCTTCATTTAAAAAATTTGTCTCGGTATCTCTTAATCCTGTTTGAGAATGATATACCGGGTCGGCAAGGAACACCTCGCCACCTCGAACCACTGTATCTAATATTTATTTTTTTCCCAATCCACCTTCTGTCGAAATGTAATTGAGACCTCCTGTGAACATCATTTTCTCGAAAGAAACCAACAATAGCCCGATGATCTGAATCTATCATCATTATATGCAAATTCGAAAAAATAGTATGTCAATCTTCACCACCATATGTTTTGTACAATTTGTACCGGATAATACCATTTTGTCTAACACCTCTCTAAAATCATAAATTGTCTAAACAAGAAAATTCAATTAAACCACAATCACGGATCATTTGATTGAAATCTAAAAAAGATTTAGCACTCAGCACGGAACCCCCTTATTTCTTATGATTCCTGAAAATTTTATTAAAGACTTCCATGAACAATCACAGTTAATCCCTAAAAATCCTAAAATATCAATCGTTCTTTTATCTTTATAATTAACTATAATATTATAAAAATATCAATCGTTTTCTTATCTTTATAATTAACTATAACATTATAAAAATTAGAGCACATTAGAGAAAGTGTACCGCTAGTTCCAATAGGTTCCAGCGTTAGTAAGAAATCATAACCTGAATGCGATCGAATTTTCTCCATAAAAGTAAAATTATATTTAGTCCCACATAAAAACAGAAAGGTTTATGACTTTTTCAAATATCTCTAAAAAATTGTATTGTTAAGTTACTACAAACACCCTGGCAATGAAAGGTCTTCATATAACTTGGTCTTGTATTTTGATGAGTTGTTTAAATCTTTAGATTTGATTGGTTGTTTGATTAAAAGAGTTTGATGATGTGTCAGCTCGAAAATTCTTTGAAAAGCTGATGTGTCTAAGCAGGAGAAACAAAGAAAATCTCACAAGCTCTGATAACCAAACGTATTATAATATCATAATTCACTACCGATTAAACAAAAAGAGACAATGAAGAATCAAAAAAGCCTGCATGAAATGAAGCGTTACCGAATTTGAGTGGACAGGAGAAAGAGAGCGTCGAGAAGCGTAGATTTTGTCACAAATTTTCAATAAATCACTTCCATATATATTGGACTAATGTAGATGACTCTAGAGGCCACAAAACTATCATTTTATATAAGGTAAGTAAAATTAGAGACATATATGGCACACAAGAAATCACTAAAATTGCACATGTTCGTTTGGTTTATTTGAATTCTAGGTCCATATAGTAATCTAATTAGCTTTATAAAAAAACATTTGTGAGAAACGGACGAACAAAGAATCAACATTTGTGATCCAAGACTGTAGCATCTAATAGAAACAATCACTCAAAAAAGAAAAAGAAAAAAAATAACTAGCTTTTCTCTTCCTTGTTCACGAAACTAGTGGTAGAAGACGAAGAAGAAGAATTCTTAAACACAGAGAAGGGAGGAAGCTGCGAGGATGGTTGATCCAAAGACGCGGCCGTTTGATTATTCGCCATCATGTTAGACATCAATAAGCTGCTAAAATAGCCTCCTCCACATCCCTTGTTACTATTGGTTCTGGCGGTTTGTGGAACGTTATTGCTGATGGGAAGCCTTGGACCGCCGATCTGTTGTTCGCCGTTGGATCCAACCATACTTGAGATCGCAGCAGCGATCACTGAGTGAAAACTTGGGTCAGAAGTAAGAGCTTTCGTTAGGGTTTCAGTTAAAGACTGGCTGTTTTGAACTGTTTTTCCTTGGTTGGACGTCCCAAACTGGACGTTGTTGTAAGGATATGGAGTATAAGAAGAATACCCATTACCCCAAATTGGAGGTAGGTTGAGGGAAGACGAGTTTGAAGATGGAGATGAATTAGAAGAGAAACTCAGGCTTGTGGATGGGAATCTTTGGAAAGAGTTTGAGAATTTGTTGAAATTCAAAGAAGGCAACATTGGAGAAGAAGAAGGGTGTTGTGGAGCGGTAAGGTCTAGAGTGACGGTGGGATGTAATGGAGAGTGAAGATTAGGGGAATAGAAGGATTTGTTGTTGTTGAATCTTGAATTCTCGAAAAGGTTGTTTCCAATAATTTCGGTGGTTGATGAGGAGGAGGAGCCAGAGAGGAGCATTGAGGCCGCGGCCGAGGTTGTAGAGGCCATGGTTGTGGCTGAGAGAGGAAGTGAATGGTTGTGTGTTCCTTCATAGGTTGTGATTAGTATGGACATGTCATCTGCACACCTTTGTACCTAAAACATCCATTCACATTTAAGAATCATTAAATCAAAAATTTAGTAATATCCGGAACCAACCCGAATACTCGACTGTTTAGATGTATATAGAACAACGTTCAACCTAGTAATCTAAAATCAGATCCACAATTAAGTCGAAACAAAATTGATTTGGTTAGATATATTACCTGTTTCCTAACAGGACATCCAGGTGCAACCGTGCAGCGATAATACGCTCGTGGACATGGATTTCCTTTGGCAATCTTTTGTCCATATTTTCTCCATTGACAACCATCATTCATCTATAAAACATATATAATAAACTTACTAAGAGATCATTCATTATTCTTATATAAATAATATACTGATCAACTTTATAGATGTAATATAATATCTAATTTAAAGGACGTACCGTTGGTGTGTCACATCTTGCTCTAACACAAACTCTAGCTCTCTTAACATGATTTTGTTGACCGGCCTCAACATCAGCATCACTACCAGAGGCTGGTGCCGGAGAACTTCTCTTTCCGGTAAGTTTACTTGGTGGCCAAGTTTCTCCTGGAGCTCCTTCTGGGATATTTTCCAGGCCAGAATTGGCTGGATTATCAATAGATATACTTCCATTTGAGTCACGGCCGTTGCCGTTATTGATCCCTAAGGTCAAGCCAGCCTTAGTCAACTCTTCATCACCGTTGACTTCTTCGCTGATGGAATCCAATTTCTCTTCTTTTCTGGGAGTGTTTTCACTCGGTGAAGAACTTCTTCTGCCGAGTGAAAGCGACACAAGCTCGCGTTCTTGATCAAAAGAACTCGAATCAGTTGTCTTTGGCTTAAGATGATCAACCATTTCTTCATTTTTAGTTGAATTTTTTGAAGGTTCTTGTTGAATTATGTCGAAGAATCTGAGTTTGAGACTTTTGTAATCACTTTCAATTCGTTCGAGCATCCCTTTAAGCTTCTCGTTCTCTTCCTTCACCTCGCTCATCTCAGCCTTGGCAGATTCTAGTTCTTGATGATCATCATCATCATCATCTCCCTAATCAACATCATTCAAATAAATTTATGATTAGTTTCCCATTTAATTACTAAGTTGCACCAATAAAATCTTCATTTTAATAAATCATAGCTATCCCTCCAATCCATTCTTACAAACTATTTAATGCTCTTATAATATAATTTTAACATAATCAATATATAATTTTGGAGGGTTTTGTGATCTGAATTCCTTACATAGACCGATATAATTTTTGTATAAAAACACATCATATATAGAGAGAGAGTTTGTATATACCTTAGTAGCTTCATGGATTTGAACAGAATCAGAAGCTTTATCTTTGTGAGGAAGATCAGAAGTGGGTAGTTTGAGAAGAACATCCATTGTTAGAAAGATAAGGTCTTTGTCTTCTTCTTATCTGAATTTTGTTGTTTTTTTCTTTTGTTTTTTTTTTGTCTCTTCTTTGTCTTCAAAGACATTTAATCCGAAACCCTTTACTTATAGCCATTTGTGTTTGTGCGTAATTTCGTCGAGGGGACCCTAAGCGTCAACACTTCAACATGTTCAATTTTTTATTTATATTTTTTTATTGAATTTCGGTTCCTTTTTTCCTCCAATCATATCTCTGTTATTTATTTTAAACTAACTAGCTAACAATAAAACAATTATTTCCTGACTTTGTTGATAATAATACTACTTCTCCGTTTTCGTAGGGTCAATTAAAAGAAAATTACAACAAGCACAATTTAAAAAATTATTGGACTTAGTATAATTTTCTAAATCGATTTCTTAGTTTTATCATTACAAAACAATCAAGCAGATATAAGTGAAACCAGTAAAAGTTATATCATAACTAAAACTGTGATAGTTTCATAGGAAATATAGATTTCGCTCTTCGTAACTGAACCAAGTGTATATAAATTAAAGCTCTTAAACAAACAAAAAATAAAGTAGATAAAGTCTATATATATTGAACTTGGAAATTTTAAATGAGAGTGTTAATTGTTGAAATGCTATAAATGAGAAAATAAGAAATAAAAGAAAGAGAGGCTAATGTATAATGTGAAAGGATATGTCGTTGAAGCTTCATGGCAGAAGACTTGTTCTGTATCTCATCACATGAGCATTCGTCAACTCTTTCACTCTTTTTATTCTTTATTTATTTACTCTATTTATTAGTCCCTCCTCTTCAATAACATTTTAAATTATTAATATATATATATATATTCATAGACATATATGTGATTGACGATCACATATTAGCATACAACAACCTTACAAATTCTCTTTCAATGTAAAGATCTACCGTATTAGTTACAAAACATATCATTTCATTTGTTTTATATAAAGTAGTTTGTAATATTGAAAATTCGCTTGTTGTTAAATACCTAGTTTACAGGTTTTTCATCAAAATTTATAATATAAGTAATCGCGTACTCTGTCAAAAAACAAGTAGTCCAGTTGGCTTGCTCATGATTTAACTAGTTATGAGGTGATAGATTAAAATCATATCCTACACTATCTGAAAAACTTAAGTTATGGATAAGAGTTTGTTGTCGATTCAATAGTTACTTGTTGACAACAAAATTCATGTAATCTTGTATAATAAAGTTTTAATCATAAATTGGGTCATCTCATTCATTTCAATTTTTCAAAACAAATTTGATTTTGTACATTAAATATAACGTTATATGAATTAGATTCATTCGACTATATATGTGGTTAGCGAATGATGATATAACTAGCTAAATGTGTATAAAACCGAAGAATATAATTGAACAAATCAGAAAGTTAAATCATGCAAACAAGACAAAAGAAAACAGTGATAACCATTTGATTAATTGTTACATATGTAATGTAAACCTTGTTCATATGGTAAGGCAAAGGGTGCGTGTACGAGTCAATACGCAGATCACACACGTTAAGCATATGATTTTATCAACTATTGACTTTTCTTATATCTTAACTTATTAATCGTTTATCTCAATGTTTTATTATCATATTCATGTTACACCTATAATTTCATTTTTTATAACCAACCTATATACGAATGTCAAATGCTTTCACCTAGTTGTCAAATTTCGTCTGTGACGTATGCCTGCATGGCGTTGAAAAAAAACATGCATTAGATATAGGATATGTTAATCATTCATCCATAGAATTTGGGTGCAAAAATACAATTACCATATAAATTATGAAGAAAAAAGATTAGACGTTTTGTTATTAATATATATATATATATATCTATGTATATATTTGTTTTTAGAAAAAAAGTTAGACATTTTGTTATTAATGTAAAAGGTAGCAAATTGTCGTCTTTCCTGTCTCCGATTCTTCAAACTTGGATCAATTAATTAGCTCTAATCTCAAATCAATACTATAATTTTCTTAGTGCCGTACATAACTATACAATGTGCAAAATTTATATTTTAGTAGGACCACACAACATCTTATAATGTAAATCATACAAATATGATTAAATTACATATAGGCCAAGTTGAATCTTGAGTACTTAATTTGGTCTCGATGTAAGTCCTAATCATTTATTTTCTTTTAGGGATCTGAGCTCCTACAGATTTTTCCTTTTTTTAACCACAAAATATCTTAGTAAATTTGATCAGTTCAACTTACATCATCCATTTACTGTTTTTATTTATTTTTGTGAATTATTTAATATAAACTAAAGACTTTCTTGTTAACTATAAATGTTTACAGTACATTATATAGTTAAGCAAACAATCGTGGTCGCAATGTGGTTGTTGTTTATTTGGTTATTTAAAACAACTATCGATCCATTCATTTAATTATGAGAATTACATTAGTACTTCCCACATGATTTACTCCTTTATCTAAGTAAAATTAAAAATATTAATTACACGAAAAGCTATAAATGCATTTTTATGCTATTAATTTCATTCATCATGTTATAAAAGTCTTTCAATTTTCTGATAACTAAACTTTAAGAGATAAACGTATACCATAAAATTAATTTTATTGCTCGTAGTTTTTAAAAAATAAATTTATATTTTTTAGATTTATTGTAACTTTAAAGTTTTCTTTCGTTCTTCTGATAATATATTAAATTGAAAAAAAATAGGTTAAGTTGTTAAATGTTTTTTATTTCCACACAAGATCAATTTTGTAACAAAATCTAAGCATTGAATATAAGTCTAAGCCTTAGGATTTTATTTCCAAGAGGTGATGCAATTTTAATACATATTTTGATGTGGAATTGTTATCGATGGCTTAATCATCCCTAATAAGACAAAGAAAAATTATCAACCTTTTAGTCTTATTTAGACAATAAAAAGTCTTTGGTCAACTGTATTAATTATTATTCTGCTATTTTGCGATAAGTTTGTTTAATTCAGTTTTAGTGTAATTAGTTTATGTTCATATGACCACAAACTGTTAAACAAAGCAATTAATCAACGGTTAATACAATTACGAAACAAGAAGAAAACTTTTGATCTTTTAAGACAAAGAGTGAACGAAAGGGTCAACTAACATGTCTCTAGACTCACAAAGACAGATAGACCAGATCTTGACCTGAAATTTAATACAATTGTCTTTGCTTTTTTATCAAATCTAGTTTAATAAGAAAGAAAAGTTGTAAATGATCTTCTGAATTTTAAAACTTCTGCTCTGACGTACATTTAATGATGTTCTATAATACAATTTAACTTATTTATAGTTATCTATATGTATTTCATCTATCAAAAAAAATATTGTTAGTGAATAAACAATATACGTTAAGTATAAGTGAAAAATAATAATAAATAAGAATATATATATATATTTAAAATAATTCTAGTAAAGTGAATTATCCATTTACACATAGTTCTAGGTATAGTAAATTCTACAAATAAATTTTTGTATGTCTTGACCAAATAAAAAAATAAAATAAAATATTTTGTATGTTGTTGAATTTCTTTTTAGGTGTCGTGAATCATTATATTGGTAGTATAACATGTTTATATGCATTGTGACGAAGAGTTCTTATATTTGGTGGTGTTTAACAGAAAATATAATTTTAATTGACTTATTAATTATTTATGGTTCAGCAACTTGCAAATATATTGTAGTATAATATTTACTACTGACCTAAGGTCAATGGTTTTGATTTAGACATTGAAATATAACACATTAAGAAAGAGTTGTAAGTTTAAAGACAACTTGGAGATTCTCTATATTGAAATTTAGGTCAATGGTTTAAGATTGGTCATTGAATGAATGATTATTTTATTACTATTATATAATATATTGTTTTGGTTTAGGTTCCCATTTCTATGCATTATCCAAGATATTTGAATTCAACTTGAATCAATATTAAATTAGCGGATTAGTTTGAAGGAATCATAGTACATGGCCATGTACAGCTAGTTAGTGTACTACAAAATAATTTTCTCCATGGAAATTGAGCATCTCGGCCGGTTTAAATTAATTTTTTATACCAGTCATTCGGTTAACTGCCAATTTATAAATTTCAAGTTGCTTCATCTTGTGGAATATATCCAAGTACTAAATTGATTTAGTTTTCCAACAGTTGGTAGAATAATAAGGATGTATTTTCACTATCCACACACACACACAAAAAGTTGGTGTAGATTAAAATTAAATTAGTTTATTTGTAAAGTCAAGTATAATCTTATTTTGGTTATTTATTGAAAAACATGATCACATATAGACCCAATATCTAGACTCAAAAACAGTCGAGATCTTTTATTTTCCTATTCTTCACTTCTTTAAATTGTTTTTTCTATATACAAGGAAGAATTTAGAAAAAAGAAGAAAAAAAAGAGTTGAATCTGAAAAGTGAAATGGATAAAAGGCTCTCATTCCTCAACCTTTGGGCCTCTGTACAAAGCTCCAACTACATTAAGATCTTCTGGATTATCACCTCTTTCCTGCAGCCATGCATAACCTTCCTTGTCTTCTTCTGAAAACAACATCCATAATGATAACTTGTTTAAATAATCTCTGGAGTGAGAGACAATGGTGATTAGTATATAGTAAGTGAAGTACCTGATGATGATGAGGATTTGTGGAAAGGGAACTCTAAGAAATAAGTACAATGTCTGCCTTCTGGATTGCAGTAAGGAGGTCCAAGCACGTCAAGCACCGCACAAGCTGTTCTTGCTGTGAATCTATGCATGTTCCCTCCATCTTCTGGATACAATATTGAAGCGTTACATGGCGCCGTGAATGTTGAGTCCACTTTCAATTTCGCTAGCTTCGTGTTTGGATCTTTCACTGCATTTCACATCACACATTTCATTCTTTACTCTATCATCAACTCTAAAAACTACACACTCTTAATGGTGGAAACAAAGACATTATGGACCTTATTGGTTAAGAACGTGGGTTTGAGTTTTTTCCCTGTAGATTTATTTAGCTGTAGATTTTGTTTGCTATAGGTATTTTGACGTATTTCTACTTTAGGTTCTTTGGCATATTTTTGTTGTACGATTTTATTTTTGTATTCATAAATTTTGATTTTTTCTGGTTTTTAATAACCAAAAATATTCCGTAAATAATAATTGCTTCCTAGAACAACAACAGACAAAAATAAATTAAGAGTACCGTGGATTTAATTTTAATGCACTAAAATTGCTTTTTGATCTCTAAAGCCACATAAGTCATTGCCAATATGTTGTGAGAAAGACAAAACCAATATATGTATTTACAAGATGAATTGTGAAATAGTAACGGATTCTATTCCACTAAATTGGGATTTTGAATTTTCATATCAAGATTTTAAAAGTGAATTCCTTTTGTCAGTTCAAGCAGAATGGAATATGTAATGAACCCTAATAAGCAAACTGGGTTTCTTGGGATGAAAGTAAGCTTACTTGGAGCATCAACCACCCAATCATACGACTTGATGTGCATCGAACCAAATAGAAGTTTACTAAAAACTGTCATTTGTGGATGATTATGAAGAGGAATAACACCAGAAGGTGGCAAACAGAATATCCCAATCTACAATTTATAAAAACATGATCACTCACAAGAAAGAGACAATACAATACAAGTGAGTCTCTGTTTAGCGACATTACCGAAAATTGATCACATTGGTATAGATGCAGATACGTTATTGGAGGCGATGTTCTAATTCCAGGTCTAGTGTTTGGTCCGAAATACGGCATGGTCGGACTTAAACCGACATCCTCTGGTTTCATATTGTCTATAAACAAAACAAAAATCGAATCATAATCGAAACTTGGTGAAAAACACAGAGCAAAACTAGCTAAATGAACAAAAATGATACCAAGAATCTCTCGTAGCCGTTGGATTTTATCTTCAGAAGGAATAACTCCAGGACCACCATTAGAGAACACTTCTTTACAGGTATTGAATAGCAATCTCACCGGAGTTATCTCATCAACCGGAGAATCAGTCTTCTTCCGTCGCCACGTCATCATCGTCTTATTGTTCTTCTTCTTCCTCCTCCTCTTATTAGTTTGGGGTGTATTGACAGAATTGGGATTAGTCTTACACTGATTCTTACTCGAAAACCTCATTCTCTTGTTTCATCTCAAACCCCATTAATCTCACCAAACCCGACCAGAAAAAGACTGACTTTGTGTTTTTTTTCTCTTCTATTTTGGTTTTAATGAAAAAATTGAAACCAAAATCTGAATCTGGGATTGGATTAAGAAGAAAGAGATATAAAACAGGGCAAAAAAGAAAAGAGAAAATAGAAACCATTCTCGGGGACAAAACCAGGGGCCATTCCTTTATTTTCTTTCTATGGGCTGTGTTTTTTTCCAACAGCGGATTCTTTCTTTCTTTTTTTATCCGTTTCGGTCTTCGCAAAAGGGCAAATATGTCTCCTCCACTTAGTTGCTCTGTTTTATCGGGTTTTCCATTCAACTTAAAAGATTGCTACACACTAATCCTGCACTTTCAGTTTCAGTTTAGTGCAGTTAAATTCTTTGAATTTTTTAAATATATTAACTAATAAATAATGTACATATAAGAATTCGATTTAATTTTAAATTTTGATTTTCAAAAAAATAAAATTAAACTAGTTTTTAAATAATATTAGTACAGTTCTAAATATTATATTTTCCAAAATTAACTAAATATCTAAAATAATATAATTACATATAATTAAAAATAACCAAAATATTTTTAATATCAACTGGTTTTGGTTTTTATTTAGTAATTTTTGATTCATGAACCAAAATAAATCACAAACTAAAATTACTTTTTAGAAACAAACCAAATTAAGTTTTTTGAATCTGTTAGATTTGATATTTAGTTGCGATTATTATGCCTACACCTATTATACCCTGACTGAATTAATGCATTATTTCCTATGAGAAATTATTGATTTTCTAGATAAATTCCTCACTATGATTCAAAAAGTAATTTATTTAAATTATTGACGTATCGGTTAGTGAGTTTACTTAGCTTAAAGGATACGTATACGGTATACATAATACATAACTTAGGAAATGTCAAGTGTGACCCTGATATCTTCATTTTATACCCCGGAATAAATGGGGTTGAGTACTAGGAATCTTTGTTTTTGTTATTGTTATTTTATCTATTTTTTGGGCAACACTTGTATTTTGGCTATATTAACTTTTTTTTAATGTATTATTGGTCAGGGCAATATTATAAAACATATTGGAATTGCTCGCCAAATCCGAACATGTGGATTATGTGATTCAAAACTATTCTCTGCTGGAATATTTTCTAAGTTATGGACATAATATCATAGTTTTAAGCTATTTATAATCATAGTACCGTTTTATTATCATCTGTCGTACGTTTCATAAATCCAAATTTCATATATATAGTTTATAAACAAATATATACCGAGTTCTTCTTTATTTTGTTGATTTAATTATTAAAATATATATATATATATAATGCTAATGTAATGACTTTAATTAAAACAAAAACAACATAAGTTGGGTTAAAAGACAAAATCTTTATGATGTACAAGAAACAGCGGTTATCGCTTACTTTTTAATACATCTGAATTTCTTTACACAAATTTACATTTACAAGATTTGAATTTTTTTGTTTTTTTTTTCATTTTCACCTCTTAAATTGTTTATTTCCTGAACTAGATCGAAGAAAAAATCGAAATGTTGAGAAAAATCAGTGATCAAGACATGAATAGTAGGAAATGTTATTAACAGGGTTTCCCGACTCTGCAATCAAGTGCTCCTGCATATTTGGTGAGCACAGAAACTGCCATTCCATGTTTTGGTTTAATCATTTGTTGCCTCGTGTGATCACATTTGTAATGAGGATTTCCAGATTGTCTGAAATAAGCTCCGTTCATAAATACATCTTTCTCTGATCTCCAGTTCCAATGTTTCCACTCTTCTTCTGGTGCGTAATCTCTCTTTGTCACCTGCATAAATTCATGTTCACAATCTAATTATACCCAAACTTCCATTTGTTACAATATCTAACCCTTGTTTTGTTCTTACCTCTCTGTAATGAGGTTTGTGTGGAGGAGCTATGAATCGGTTTCCATGGCTGAGAATCGTTGGACCTTGACTACCTCCAATAGCGTAAAGCTCCCAATGAGTGTAGTCATTGTTCACAACATGAACAAATCCCCATCGAATCCTTGGCATTCTCTGCACAAGTCCTTTCCCAAAATGGTTATAAGCCACTGTGACTTGCATACGCTTGTCTGCTTCATTCGTGTTTTGTGCACCAAGCAACATCACCTACACATCTCCAAAAAGATTAAATCAAACATCGATAGATAGACTCTTGAGTATGTTGATGAATTGGAATCCATGCTCACTTACATCATTGTGATGAGTGAAGTGGGAATTAGAGATTGTAATGCCAGTGGATCCAACAATTGCATCAATGAGACCATCTTGACATTTCGACATTGAAATATGGTCAAGCCAAACATTAGATGAACCGTAAATCGATATACCATCTCCATCAGCTCTAGTCCTCAATCCAAAATGGTCTACCGAATCACGAATCATACCACCACTACTCTCACTAATGTGGTGAATATGCAATCCATGAATGATAACGTTTTTCACAAACTGCATTGTGATTCCTGCGCCATGTGCGATGTGGACATTAGCTCCTCGTGCATCAATCGTCTTGTGGCTATTAATCAGAAGCTCCTGGTTTAAACGAATGCTCATATCGTTCTTAAATATGATCCAGAGAGGTTCCTTCTGAATCACGGCATGACGTAATGTTCCAGGTTGAGGATTCACCATGTCATCATCGAGGTTGCTTGTAACCACATAGATACGTCCACGTTTTCCTCCTGTCGTCCTGTGACCGAACCCACGGACGCAACGTGTAAGCTTTTTACGACGCTTAGCCCAATTCGCACGACAACGCCAACATTTATCTATCGGGTTACTTGCGGTACAAGGTCCCCTAAGTTTACTCCATTTTCCTTTGCCTCTACCTCTTAGGTTCCTTCTCGTGCTATTTGTTGAATTTCCAACCATTTGAATCACCTCTTTTTGCTCTTCTTCAGGCTTTTCACCGCCATCTTCAGGCTTCGCAATGCCATCTTCAAGCTTTGCGCTTGCTTCGTCCTCGATTGTCGTAACATCAGAAGAGTTGCTATGTACACATATACCAAAACATTAGATTAAGACCCGAAACCTTTTAGCTACGTTATGATTATGAACTCGTTGACTTACTCGTAATGACGCTCGTGAAAGTGATCGACAACTTCGTAAGGATCAGAATGATAAGCTTGAAGAGTGAATTCTCGGGCATCGTCGGCTCGTTTAGACCAATACTCATCCAACTCAGAAACGTTGCCTCGTATGGTCGGAATCAAACCGGCAATACAAATCATAAACATCAACTGTAGCAGCCTAGCCATCTCCAAAATAATTCAATCTCACAAGACAATTAATAAATATTATAGATATATGTATTATTTTTATTTCCCCGGGTTTTCTTAAGGGGCTACGGTTACAATAAAGAATTACTAAGCTTTCCACATGGCTTTAGGTGGTATATTTCTGTTTTTTTTTCTTTTCTTTTGAGAGCCTAAAGCCTCTAGATGATAAAACGTACTGCGAATTTTTAGAAACGTAATGGTTTGGTGTTTATATAAACTTGATTAAGAACAATCTCCAAGTTTAGAAATTTACCGCTGAGGATGGAGAGCCGTCATTACTTTTGTGTGGAAGCTCGATAGTTTTTATTTTATTTTAGATCATTATTTTTAGCCCCCAATTTGTTTTCTGTGTTTAGGTTGATAAAAATAGAAGGTTCTATTTTTTTTCTTAAAATTTATACAAGATATTAATGTTTTATAAAATTAATTGATGTTGGTAATATTTTATAAAAGGACTTCACGAGGCTTCCGATTCGGTCTCACAAACAAATTTAGCTTTCAAATGTTCCAAAGTTTCTTGGTTCAACCTAAAATGGTAAGCATTTGCTTCCTTCTTGTGAGAAGCAAACTTAAAGGAAAGAGACAGTTTTCTATTTATAGCAAACAAAAAGAAAAAGAATATAAATAATAATTTATATATTTGTAAAGGATATATGCTTATTTCTCAATCTTAAAACCAAATTTAGAAACAGAAAAATATAAATGCTGCATGATTACTTCCTTCCCAATCCACTTCTTTATTCTTTAGGTTTTCAATCTCAAGTTATGATTTTGTTAACAATCTCGACTAAGTTTTATGTATACACAATTTACAGTTATTTGTACATATAATAAGACGTACTATTATACATTTTTATAAAATTAATGGCACCTTCTAAATTTTGTTTTGACTAGAAATAATCATAAAATATACAAATAGGTTATTATATATATATATATATATATATGCATATTAAAAAGGAGTAATTTTGTAGTTTTTAATTTGATTTAAGTATCTTATAAGGTAGGAAAAAATCAAAGGCTATAAAACTAAAGTTTAGTTGGAGCATATTTAGCTCTTCTTTGTACATACAAAAGACAAATTAAACAGCCTTCTCTTTTTCATCTTTTATTTTTTTCGTCTTTTCTTTGTAACTAGTGCGAAATTAATGGAAAATATTGATGATTTAATTAACACTAATAATAAGAGAAATAATTTAAACCCAGTGCTTGTTTTAACAACAAACCCAGATTAAATCTTTTACTTTATTTTTTATATTTGAAAAAAATCCATTATAGAATCAAACAAAAACCTTGAAATTCAAGAGTTGTACATAATTATGAAGAAAAGAAAGAAAAAGTCATCGACTTTACCCATTTATATGCCATAAGATCAAACAGTTTCTTTCACTAATTCGAAAGAAAAAAATCTATTTCCTTGGATTTTCTTTCAGATCTTTCATTGTTTGTTTTGTTTTATTTCATTCTATGAAATTGAGAATAAAAAAAGCAATCGTACAATTTGATTAATTCTGTGTTAAAAAAATGATTTCTTGGGTAGATATTTATCATGTTGTTTCAGCAACAGTTCCTCTCTATCTCTTAATGATCTTAGGTTTCATCTCTGTAAAATATCTAAAGCTCTTCTCACCTGAACAATGCGCAGGCATTAACAAATTCGTCGCTAAATTCTCAATCCCTTTGTTATCTTTTCAAGTAATCTCTCAAAACAATCCTTTTAAGATGAGCCCTAAACTCATTATCTCTGATATTCTTCAAAAACTCTTAGCCATTGTTGTGTTAGCTGTGGTTCTAAGATTCTGGCATTCAAGAGGAGGAAAACTTGGCTGGATCGTAACCGGATTATCTATATCCGTACTTCCAAACACTCTCATTCTTGGGATCCCAATTTTGAGTGCTATGTATGGAGATGAAGCTGTGAACATCTTGGTGCAGATTGTTGTTTTACAGAGCTTGATTTGGTACAATCTCTTACTCTTCTTGTTTGAGCTTAATGCAGCAAGAGCTAAAACATCGTCCGTACAACAAACAGGTAAGTAAGATTCTGTCTGCTTTTAGGCTCTTTGACATTTACCCTCTTATCAAAATTTTGTTTCTTGAAAACAAGGCAATTATGATGAAGATGCTAATATAGAACAAGAGCCAAAAGAAGAAGACGAAGAAGAAGAAGTAGCAATTGTGAGAACAAATTCTTCTGGAACTGTGAAGATTCTATTCAAAGCTTGGAAACAACTTATAATCAATCCTAATACATATGCAACATTGATCGGAATAATCTGGGCTTCTTTACATTTCAGGTGAATGGAATTCATGTTTTATATATATATATATATATATATATATATATATGTACAAATTCAATCTTTGGCAAATCATGGAAAGATTCAATCTTTATCATCCTACATATTATATTATTTTTTTACTCTCTTTTTTTCTCTCTCTTTTGCCGAAAGAAAAGTGAGAATTTAGTAGCTGGCTTCTTCTATTTGATTCAATAATTATTAGATCAAAATGTGGTATTTTAGTATTACATATGCAATAAAAAATATTTTGAGTTCAGTACCTTAAACATCACTCATGTTTTTACTTTATTTTTGTAATAGATTGGGATGGAAATTGCCTGGAATGATCGATAAATCAATACACTTAATATCTGATGGTGGCTTAGGAATGGCCATGTACAGCTTAGGTAAGCTCTATGCCTCTATATTGACACACACACATGAAGATATTAATTTCATTATTGGAAATATAATTAGAAAAATATGAAACAGGTCTTTTCATGGCATCCCAAAATAGTATTATAGCATGTGGAACAAAAATGGCAATTTTGACAGTACTCCTCAAGTTTGCATTTGGACCAGTTCTTATGATTGCCTCTGCGTTTTCCATCAGATTACGTAATAATCTCTTTAAAATCGCAATTTTACAGGTAATAAATGACTATCATTAATCTACTAATATTTTTGTTAAAAATAATCTACCAATATTTTTTTTCAACAAGAAAACTTTGAGTCATTATCTATAATAATGAATAAATTAGTAACTAATGTATTCTTATATGTTGTGTCGCAGGCTACATTGCCTCAAGGGATCGTGCCATTTGTTTTTGCAAAAGAGTATAATGTTAATCCGGAGATTATCAGTACTGGGTAATTAATAATTAATTATTTTTATAATTTGATATTTTTTTGTCATATCTGTAAAATTTATTTGTGATTTTTTTTAAATTATTTTGCCTTTTTATTTGTTTCAGGGTGGTATTTGGAATGCTAATTGGCTTACCGGTAAATTTGGCATATTATTTTGTATTGGACCTTTGAATCTGACATTTTATATATAAGAACCTTATTGGTAGACAGATTGGATTTATATCGTATTTGTAGTCATGTAATTTCAGGTGTTGATTTATAAAGCTAACGTTGACCGACTATTCATTCTCTTTAATTTATTTATCGCAAAATCATTATCTCCTCATGTTTATTGAAAGTTTTGTTATGTCAACTACTAAAATCACGATTTGTGAGAGACCATTTTTCAAGCTAAGTAGATCTAAATTAACGCCATTCAAAGAGAAATTTACGGCACAATAGAAAAACGTATATACAAGAAAATTTAAACCACAATTTATTTACAAATTCAGAAAGTGAGTGATTTTAGTCTAAGAAGAATTATTATAATATCAAAACAAAATAAAAAAGGGTTTTACAAATTAAGGGCCTAACTACTAACATCCTAATTGGCTGAAATTTTTTATTTTTCAGATAATTTTTTATTTGTTACCCGTTAGCATGGTGGAATTCAGCAAGTGGAATTGAGTAAAAGCAATATTATTGGTAATCTCTTAATTAGAGTTTTTAAGAATTTAATAATGATTAAATTAGGAAAAATAGATTTAAGAGATGTATTTTTATTTTGAGTTTGTAAGTGTGATTAATGGTAGTTTCTTAGATGAGTTTCTTAGAAAAAAAGTAAAATTTTTTAGATAACTTAATTATTATTGCAAATTAATAATTGAAAAATCTCACAATTGCAAAATCTTTGTGAATTTTGATCTTTACACAAGTACGATAATAATGTTGAACACAATAACAATGCAAAAAGAATGTGGAAGGAAAGTTAGTGAAGATGAATGCAGAAGAGAAATAATATTGATAAGTATCTCAAACGAGTATTCGGATGTATGCAAATTATGCATACATAAATGAAACAAATGAGAGATACCTTGACAATGATGATTGCTATCACACCAATGACAATAAGGACAAGAAACGCCATAATGCATTTGGCAGTGGCAACCTGAGAGAAGAAGAGAAGAAAGTGAGTAAAAGAGACAAGAGAAGTGGGAGAGGAAAATATTGGGAATGGTATGAAGAACATGTTAAGACTGACCTGCCTCCCAATTTCCATCGAAAAGATCTACTCGCTTGTTATTGATAGCTAGGTTGGATGAATATATGTACAATACGGACAACTCCAACAATAAGACATTATCTTCAACATCAATTAGAGAACAGAACAATTGGCAAACTGTCATGTACTTCTTCTTAAGAGCAACGTATGAGTTCAGTTCCTTAACCTGCATAAACACAACATCACCTGACATTATGTATATCAAATTCCATCACAAAACTACAATACAGCCTCACCGCCAAGTCCAGACAATTCTCATGAAGCAATAGGTCCAATTAAAGCTCATGAAGTTTACGAATGTCAAAACACAAAACACATAATACATACCATGATATAGTATATTCCACAACCAATCTTCTTCTCGAATTCGGATGATAAGGAATGTGATACTTGATACTTGATACTTGAAGTGTTTCTGAGGTTGGTCTTTGGAATGTGGCCTATAGTAAGAGAAACCGATAAAAGTTTCACTAATCTAGATCACATTGTGGTTAAAGGCTCTATCATAAACTCATGTAATTAAACCATTGATAGACCACAATTAAATCACTGATTCAGAAACCTATTACAAAACTCCTAACAAGCAAGTTCGACAATCAAACTCATGTAAATATCCAGGAAACATACAAATAGTTACAAGAACACAATACACATACAAAGGATGTAATAATGCTTTCAACAAAGCATAGTGTCATGCTACAAGCAGTTCTCAACATTGATTCCAGAACCATTGACATTCATGTGGAAATTTTTGATGTTACTGAAATAGCTAATCTTAGGATATATGTCCTTTTCATCTATAAGATTGGATTGAAGAACTGAAGTACACAAACCTTTTATATTCTACTCAAGAAAGAGATCGATACTCATTCTAAGTTCCAAATTCAATTTGCTATAGCCTATACATAAAAATATGTATGTGTTGAGATTCATGGCTAACAATTGATGATTCTGAAACATCCAATTTTACTTTTTCATTGATTGATTGATGCGATTAATGAAACATGAGCAAAAGTAAGAAACCACTCACCTGAAACGCTAGAGACAAAAATCTAGGCGCTTCAACCATGGACTTGAGCAGAGTCTCTTCCTCATTACCAAATAATTGAACACGACCTTGAACCAAAAACTGCGGAGTGAACATCGTATCTTGATTTAAGAAACCGACGGCGTTCAATTTCAGAATTCCAAAACCGATTTCGTAAGAGTAGGCGAGAGAGAAAGATGGAGATAGACAGTGAAGAGAAATCGTACATTTGCAAACTGAGCAGGGCCACGAAGAGAGGAGATGATGAAATTGAGAGCTGTTTTCTTCGTTCCTTAATCTCAAAAACGTTTCTTAGTTAAGAAACGTTTCTTAGGTTTATCATTTATTTTTTATCTTTTTTTAATCCTAAATAAAACTAAGAAATGTCTTAAAGACCACCGATAATGGTGGTCTGTAACCTTTCCATTTTGTCTTCTTTTTTTTGGGTCTTTTTCTCCTACTTTTACATGACTATAATGACTTATTTTTACATTAATATACCAAAATGTTTTTATTATAAATTCTTATTGTTTACTTTTATCATGAAATCTTTGCATGAAAACCCAAAGAAAAACTTTTTTGCATGTTTGTGACTTATGGTTTAGTTGTCTAAACTTCTTTAAGCAAATTTTTTTAAAAACAAATGAGCCCTTTATGTCATATAACTCTTTCTCTGGAAGAGTTTACGTAATGGCTTACCAGTTTGGGGATGTGTAGAAAATAAAAAACTATTGAAAGGATCTTTTGTCTCTTGAAATATTCGCATCTACTAAAAATCACGACCATTTTTTGTTTTTATATAATTACAAATGTGTTTGAGATTGTAAATGATTTTTAATCTAGTAGTTGGCGGTAAAAAAATGTGTTTGAGATTTTGTCTTGTCTACAATTTTTGAGCAGTTGTTAAACCCAACACGTACTTTCATATTTTTAGTATCATGTAAAATAAGAAATAAAACAAAAATAAATGGGAACCCAATGAAAATTTCCACGTCTAACCAAAAAACTGTATCCCCAAAAACAACAGGGACCATATAATATAATAATTTTAACCATATATATTAATCAAGACAATCGACTGGACCACATCAACAATGGATCAAATGTATGTATACCTATTTACATTCCAAGTTTTTCTTGATGGGCTAGTCATTTCAACGTTTGCACCCATTGATTTTTGAAAAGTATCTTATATTTCTGAAATCTGAAATTTATATTTCTAAAATTCGTAATATGGAATTTATATTTCGTTTTCTTTTGAGAAACTCTGCCCCAAATTTCATTCCCAACATAAATAAAACTTTTAAAATAAGGTAGAAGATTTGAAGTTATACTAGTTCCTATACCATATTAACTATTTCTAAGGGAGATGTTGTTTCAGCAATGGAAGGTCGAATTGCAGAGAATTCTCTATCAAACAAAATCAGATTTCAATAGATAACCCAGTTGGATTCATAGTTTTTCATCGTTTTTACATTAATCTATTAAAGAGTTACCATGACATCGGTTAAAAGTATCTCCTTGCCGCTTCAAAACAATCAAAGCTTGAGCCTTTAGGCTTTCTTTATTGTTATAATGATTCTGAGAAAGACAAAATTGCATGTTGAATATTTTTAGTTTTAAAAATGAATGTGTACCGAAGATAGTTGGACCAATAATAGTGTGCTCTTTATAAATATTTAGGTATGGGTTTGGTTTCTTCTGGCTACAAGTGGAAGAAAAAATAACTTAGGGTATAAGGTTTGGGATATGGACCAGACCTTTTCAATCCAAGACAAACAAAAAAAGAGTTGAATATTTGTAGTCTACTTAATTAGAAAGAATCAAAGAAGTAAAGTTTCAAAATTTTGTTTTAAAAATGAAACGATTTAGAAACTTAGGTTTTAGCTTTTGCCATTAGAAGTGGAGTTCTTGTTGAAGGGCCAAAGATTAACAAGACGTTCGAGAACAGCAGCACTTTTGGAAAAGTAACCGGAGAAGCCTGCCGGAATTGAAGGGGGAGGGAAATCTTCGGCTGGCATTGCGAATGGACGTATCATTTTCTCCATCGTCTTGAGGGTCACACACGAACCAACCTCCTGAAGCCTCTCTGGTCCCATTATTGGAAGTGTATGTTCCCGGAGCAATGATTCTGCTTCCTCGTCCTTCTTCTGATATAACAAAACAACAACCAAAAACATTTATTTCGTTAACAAAAGTACAACTACACATATATTAGAAATTCATCAATAATAACATGTTTAGTTGAGTAATCTGGACGCATAAATTAAAAGGGTCTCGTCTATGTTTTTACCTCTAAGGGAGACAAATCTGCGCCACGACTAAATGTAAGTTCAATTCTAAATCGTTTAGGGTCTTCCAGAGAAATCTGTAAGCAATAATTGTTTACGTTTCAATGTTTAGTTTCCAAACACTTAGTGAGAGCTTAATAACTTGAAAGCAAAGGTGGGTGCATTGTAATTAAACCTCAGTGTTCTCAAACAATCTTAGGACAACGTAACTCATGTAATCTAGTTCTTTGGTTTTGCATAGACGTTCCAATGCGCTTTGGCAGACCAGACTTTCTTCTCCTTGAAGAGATTCGTCGAGATTACAATACCGTAAGACGTTCATTAGAGAATGAATATGTGATTCCTGTCAAAATATTTCATAGCCAAAAATCATCAAGTACTAGAGCTTCACTGATTATCAAGCTAACTGCATTTCTCAGCTTATGTACATCATAATATTTCCCATTTTTAGAAGTCGAATAGTTGCATGCAGCAGGAGATTAGAAAAGGGTAAGAAAAAGAACAAAAAAAGTGGAAAAGGAAACTCACAGATGTGAAGTAAAGACGTGTCCTCACATGACGTTCTGGCGTCATGACATTTGCATACCTAAACATATGAACACAATCGAATGATGAAATTAAGATTAAAAAGTGAAGCTATATGATGTACCACTTATAAGCTAAAAGCGGGCAACTAGAGTTTTCCATTACTTTGGATCTAGTCGGTATTTGGTTTCTTTATCATCATCTTCATCTTTATTCTCACCAGTGCTGGGTCGTCTCAACTCATCACTTTGAATGAAAAGGTTTGGTTGACTATATCTATCTTCCTTTTTTGATGAATATAATGACACTGAGACTTGGTTTTGGTTATTCTTCAATTCAGCAACACTCATGGCCTCTTCTCGAGTGTTCCTCAAGTCAATCAAAATTTTACCCAGTAGGCGCCGTGCAATCTTTATTTTAAGACAAAAATAAAAAACACACACACAAATATGGTAAGTTGTGAAAGCTAAGGACCCTCAAGGAAATTCCAAGCGAGGAAAACCAACATTCATATGCTATTGAGGAAGTTAGAAAGCCAAGTTAAGAGGAACTCATACCTTTGAACCTATTTTAAGCTTTTGTTGAGGATTGATCCCATACTCATTTGGGATTACACCATCTGCAAGCAACTGCAACAACATAACACATAATTGGCTCTAGTCAACACAGTCCATGATCAAAATACAACACAGAGATGTACAATAGGAATATCATGGTTTGAATATGAAAATGTAGAACACATTAGCTCGTAGTAGTAAAGTAAAAGTGTTTCGCCAACATAAATGAATTATGGCACATCCAAATTACTATTTGCATTTTGAAAGAGAACTAAAAGAAAAAATTCAGCTCATACCTGCACAAGTTTGAACAGTTCATCTAGTCCTTTTAGATTGAGATGAGAATTATGTAACAGGTCGTACCTAGTTTTGAAACAACAATGCACAATATACATAACAGGGCAATAAAAGCTACTATCAATCTAGATATACACATAAAATATTGAAATAATAGACTATAACACACAGCTTACTTGCATGAATCGTAAACATCAGGAATTTGTGTTATGTCAAACCGGCTGCATTGAATTTCAACGGTGAATGCCACTCATAAAATATAGAGAAAATATCATAAAATAATGAATTGGTGAATACATTATGGTCATACACTTACCCTTTTCTTTCATTGTAGAGATCTCTTTTGAGTTTTCTCCACCGAGCAGACATCAAAAGGAACCCTTCACTACCACAAGGTAGTCCAGCAGCAATCCGTCCGACGTCAATATTTGACTTTCCAAGGGCTTTTGCTTGATCATATGGAGGGATTACATCATAAGCGCTAGGCTCAGTGAGACTCTCGTGTTCATCTTTTGCAAGTAGGCTCACTTGTTCAGTCACCATTTTAGCTAATTTGACCTATTTATTTAAAATGTAATCAAAGAAGCAACATTAAGTATAATTTGGTGCTCTCTAGTAAATCCTTTTCTCTCGCCACTTAGAAAAAAACACATGACATCCCATTCTAATCGAGAATATTGGTAGAACATAGAAAATGCACACAAGAAAATGCAAATGATACTGATGGTGAAATATATCATAAGGACTATTTAGAAAACATATATAATACCAATTATCCATGTTCCAAAATACTAATTTTTGTGGTGAGAATACTATGTGAGTACCAGTTCAGGTAGGTGCTTATCAGCATGAGGAGGAAGTCCAACCCCATCAGCCATCCAAGGAAGTTCAGAAGAAACGTATTCATGTTCCATCTTTGAGCCAGTTGTTATGATCTCATTCAATTGTGCCTGCAAGCAAGGTGGGGAAAGAATTCAAAGTTGTTCATAATAACACATGATTGCTAATGTACATTTGATGACATAATACTACTTCACGGATAAAATTCAACAAGCTAATCATGCATGAAAAGATCATAAGTTTAACCATTCGATGAGGAAGTGAACTGGAGAGGCCTCTATTTAGCCTCTTTTGATAGGAAAAAATTAAGGTGTCTTAGAAACAGACTCAATTTAAAATGTTCTGCATATCATTATTGATTAATAATTGATGTATCTAAAACATAACAAAACATCCTTTTATTCGTCACATATATGCTTAAGTGACAATCAAGGTGTCATAAAGAGAGGGACTCACTTTAGCCTCTTCCATTTCACTGCTCGCATTATCAAGACCATCCAACATGGAGGAGTCCTTGCTAACAAGAGAAACCTAGAGAAAGAAGATAAGAAATTTAATGACTATGAATTAAACAAATTTTACTTTCTCCATAAAAAAAAATATGGCAAACCAGGATTGGGGTTAGCTGTCCTTCTAGGTCAAGCAGTCCTTTAGCAAAAGCAGCTGCAGACATCTGCAAAAATGTAACTACATTCATAGTCTATTGGGGAAACTTTATCATATTTAGTGTAACATGTGAGGACTATAGAGAAAATAACAGAAAGATAACCTGAACACGTCCCTCATCAGAGCTATAAATTTTTAGGTCATGACGGTATGTACTATGGAGACGGAGCAAACCGGTACCTTCACCTGAAATCATATCCCCTTTTTCATAAGCCATTTAAAATAAATTTATATTTATCAACACAACTACAATGGACTGTTCAATCAATTGTATAAGACATGAGAGGTGAAATATGGGAAAGTATAAGCAAATTAGGTCTCGTCACCTGGATACATATTGTTCCGAAAGTATCTACCAAGTTCTTCGGCCTATGGAAAAAAAAAAAAAAACAAACATCAAAATTCAGAGAAAAATTTATCAACTTCCTACACTAGTGTAAGATCTCCTTACGTTAAGTACCCCTTTGTTACCATTACCATTACTAAACTTTATATTGCGTTTAACATAGTCTTAATATATTACAACCCACTAGTGTTACCTGCTTTCTACCAGCATGAGTTAGAACACCCCCATATTTCAGAACCATAAGAGCTTCTACGGGGCGTTCTTCTTCACCTTCACCATCACTTTTTGGTACGTTAATCCATTTCAACGGCTTAAGTTGAACTTTCCTATATATGCCAGAAAAATGTCCACCCTGCATGTTTACAATTCTATGACATGAGAGTAAGTTTGGAATGAAAATTCTGTTCTCAACATCCTTCCAAATGCAAGAAACATAATTGTAGCTATATGGTTAACTACTAAGACTTTAAACAATAGAATGACACATGACTGCATAGAGGATAATCTCAAAGAAAAAAACAGAATAGAAAATATTGGATCATTAAGGCACACAACCTCTTCAAGAACGGTTTTAACTTGTCGAAGCTTGTCAGCATGTTCAAGATCTTCTGCATCACTATCACTTTCATCTGATCTAAACATCAAATATAAATACAATAAGGAACTTGCAAGATTTCAAATTGTGTGTATAAATTACATCACTATGAAAAGGGATAATTATAAACAAAATCTTCTTTGGCAAAGGAAATTGTTACAAGTACAAAAATAATATCTGAAAGTTATTTTTTTGTTATTGATAACTTGTTCAATTGCATGAGGAGCACAAAACATATTATAGAAATAAAGAAAAAAACATAAAAAATAACGGGAATACTTGTTGAATTCCAAAAATTAGTTTATTCATTCATATTTAATTTCTTTCAATTTATCCATGAAAACCTTGAATCCATTGGTTTCATTACTCAATAAAGAATTATGTATTCCAAAATACCACTTAGACAAGTAAATACTTGGGGTTATAAGATCACTAGAAAAGGTCTAGCTACCTTGTACGAGGAACTAACATTCTTGTGGCATCTAATAGATCTTGCAATTGGACAGCACTTTTAAGTTTTGTCTGCAAAACAGAAAAAACTTGCATCACATAAGACAATCAAAACAAACCAGACGAAGTTAAAGGTGGAAAACCCAGCCTCTCACCTCAGCTCTTGGATTTCCTCCATTGTACTTCAGTATAAGGTTTAACAGATTCTCCTCTGTGACTTTTAGTTTCACTTTCTGCTTGGGAGTTCTATCACCACTTTCAAGATAAGTTAAACACAACTCAGGGCCTTGATAGACAAAGAAGAATTGAGAGAGGACATATAATCATATACTAAAAACATACTGTCGAACAACAGCTATGACACATCGTAGCTCCTCTGATTGCCCAAAAGTTCCAATAATGCCACTTCCTTGGCGAGTTAGACCTTCATTAGACTGGACAGGTTCATTGATCTTCCATGGCAGAATAGGAGGAATTGTTGAAGAAAGATGAGGAGCCTTTGCATCCAAAAACATTTTCCATAGCACACAAGCAGCATCATCGTAATACCTTGTAGTTAAAGAAATATGGTGACATTTTTGATTAATAGTCCAAATGAATGCAAACTGAGAGTTCTAAAAGAAAACAACACATGAGTGTATGGAACCACATCATCTTTCCAAGTTCAACAAAGAAAAAAATGGAGGATCTAAACCTATTTAATGTCACTCATGTGGATATGACGAGGATAGTGTATCTCAAATAATAAATAATGAGCTTTCCCTTTATTCACTTATAGTGAACAAACATCTTTTTTGAAGGCTAAAGATGCTGGCCTATATAAGTGATATTCACTCAATGAACATAGCTTATTAAATATAAGCTAGGTTAGTGGCAACATATATATTATCATTTTGTTAAATATTTCATGAAAAGAAAGATATAACTGAAACAATAGTTAGAAAGGTGATAAAATGCCACAGACTAGTATCTCACTTATAAGAGTTCTTCACAAAACTCCATCCATTTACATCACAAACATATGAACTTCCCTCAGATCGTAAAAGATCAAATCCACAGACCTATAAACATGAAAAGGATTCGGTTAATGCATCATATCAAGCCCTTAAACAAAAAATTATCATATCAAACAATAAGATCTTCCATTCTACCAAGCAACATCATGCGTGTATGCTTGTTTTTTTTTGTAAGAAAGTAATTTGTATCCTAATATCAAATTTGTAGCCTAAAGCAAAAGATAAATATAAAAGTTACTTAGAGTATATAAAAGCACACTACTTAAACATTTATTCCAAATGATCAGAGCGGATGCAATGAGTTAACAAAGATTCTACGGTAGACAAGAATACAAAAGATAGTATTTGAAACATTTAAATGGTTGTATATAATTTAGCTCCACTATCCACCGTGCAAGACACTATGACAACTAGATTATTGGAATCATCACATACCGCTTGCCTAAATGCAATGCAAACTTCTCTCGCCATTTGCTTCTCTGCAGGTGTAAGCAAAACAGGATACCTCACCTGTTCAACAAAAACATCGAATACTTGATCAAAGTTTGAACATTAACATTATATACCTTCACAAATATAACTTTAAGTTTTCTATATAATTGACAGCTTTTTGTATCTTGCTAACCAAAGCTCCTTATAAAAACGATGCATGTAAGATTTCATATATATATTAGGGAATAATATTTCACATTGGAAATTGGAAATAATGTTCTCTTGTATATATAAGATATGGGTCTCTCTACTCATTGCAAATTAGTTTTGAGTTTGGAAGCCCATATTTTAATAATGTGGCATAGTCCGGTAATAATCACGAGACTTACTTCCTTCCCATCTGGATTCCTCAGTACTACACCATCAACAACAGGAGATTTTCTTGCCTCAGCGTGTGCATATTCGGGACCTACAGTGTAAACCTGTATTTCAAGGTAAACTATCAATCAGAATATCATTAAAGACAAGCTTACACTAAATTATTATCCAAACATAAAAAAATTTGGTGGGAATTTTCCAACCATTTTTTCCGGTCTGAATGTCCTTGGGAATGTGCAATGTTTTTTTGTAGGTTAAAGAAAAAGCTATTTGAAATCACATTACAACATGAAACATACCCATCATATAAACAAACAGGTCACTAAAAACAACATAGGACACTAACTCTGAAATTCAAGAGACCTCGATACTAATAAGAGATATACACACATTGTAGTGTTTTTAGTAAAGGTTAAGCTTCTCTAGAAACATCTCCATGGCAAAATTACAAACCTTGACATCAGTTCCCCCAGTAGGCATAAACTCCTCATATATATAAGAACCTTCTCTCCTTACTCTTCTGACATCAGGATGAAATTCACTTGATCGACTCCCAACCTAAAACAAAAAATTAAGTCAGAAAGATATTAGGTATTAAAATTGCTAACCACATGAATATTGCACAAAATATTACAATAGCATTTAACTAAATAGTTCAATCTTAGAGTAGCCTAGTTCTGCAGGAATACAACAACTAATGAAATAACCAACTACAGTAGTACTACTTTTTTTTAAAGTATTATGCCTAATTCAATCCTCAAGAATTAAAAAAACAATAAAATAGGTACCTTACGAAACAGTTCTTTCATGCCTCCCACCTGCTGAGCTTGGGTAGTATATCATTATACTATGGTCATCTCCTTTACAAACATAAAGTACGTCAATAATTGCAAGTCAGAGAATATTGACATACACGTAAAATAATAATATGAAAACGATTTGACCTTACAACCCCATAAGTAAGAAAATTTCAGTGGACGCATAATCAAGCTTAGATTTTTACTTTATGGGTAGTTAAGCATGATTCAGACCATAAAACTAAACAAAATATACCTCTCTCTCTCATAAATAAGCTTACCATTCACAGGCTTTTCTACAAATGGCTTCCAAAATTGCTCACCGTTAACCTCAATAAAATCTTCTTCTTCAACAAAATAATCAAGTTCTTGATGTGGTACTTTTCTATTGACACAAGAATATCTAGGGACTGGGATACCATACATCTCAAGATGCTATAGATGCAAATACATGAAACATTGTATTAATTAAGCAGAAAATATGTATCTCTTCTTTTTAAGAGTATAGGCCATGAAAAAGAAAAATGACAAGTCAAATTTCGTGTAGTCTAAAATGAATACCTCATACACTTTACGACGGTCATGAAGAAGATATTGCGGATGCAATTCATTCACTAAAAAGGGTCTGAATCATAGAAGTTTAAAAATTCTACCTCAAAAGCCAAACTTACTGAATAATCAACAAAAATTAAAAGGTAAAACTCACTTTCTTAAAATAGAATATGCTTGAACTTTGTCAAGTGGATATCCAGTGGAATGGAAAGCAATCAAACAATCACAAACCGGCCAACTGAAACAACAAAGTCCCTGGTGAATTTGTTGTCCAACAATATATATAGTTATTATAAGAATTTTCCTCTCCAACTAGCACCTCGCCTTTTTGAAGGATTTTGAAGTTGACACATTAGCTATCATTACTAATTCGAACTACCAATCAGATCAAAACAATAGTATACCTCATCAAACTTATTTTTCATTTTAAAATTAACTTTGTTACCATTCTATTGCTAATACTCTACAGTACACCATAAATCTATTTTCATATATCATAACATTAGAAAACTATATTGTTTTCTAAACCATTTACAAAATTAGACATAACTATGTATTTGGTTCTATTAGAGACATTAATTAAGTATCAAAATCATACTTTGACATATAATAAATTTTAGATAAATATACACTAATGTATAATATTTTCGTAATAATATACAAAATTAGGCGTAACTTTGTATTTGGTTACATTTTAGAAAAACAGAACTTTATTTTCCATATAAATTACATCAATATGAAATATAATTGTAAATTATTACATTAAAAATAATTATATATTATAGATAAAAAAATTTGGTTGTATGAGTTGATTTATATACCGAATATTTAAAAATTCATATAATAGATTAATTTTAAAAATTTTATTTTTAACATCATATAACATATATAGTTATATATGTTTTTAAAAATAAAAAAATCAACCATTTGTTGATGTTCAAATATTCATAGACTCAATTATAGAAACATTGTATATTTTTGACAAAAAATTTAAAATTAAATATTAAATTAATAAATTTTTAAATACTATTCTGCACAATTGAAGAGTTCAAAACTAATACTTTGTAATTACTAACTACAGTTTCTCCTAATAAACAAAAAGGAAAAAAAGTTGTTACAAATTCATGCATAACGTAAGCTAAAGACGATAGATCATAGTACAAAACCAAAAAAACAAAACACTATACATACAAATGTTTAGAGACATACCTTTCAACTGGGTCTTCAAGTATGACTTTATCCCCAAAATGTATGATCTATTAATAATAATGATGATAAAAACTCTATAAGAATTATAATAAAGTGATAAAAAGTAAAATACTCTATAGAAAATCCACAAAGCATATCTCCCAAATGAAGAGCAAACTCTGATATCAACAAATAAAAATCTTCAAGATGAGAGAAAATCGAAGAAGTGAAATACCTCGAATTCGCCAAACGACTGCAACCTATCCATAATTTGTCCCATGGGAGCTGAGAAAACCTGCAAATCAACAAGAACATTTTCTATAATCGTGACCACATAGTGAAAAAAAAAATCTAAACCATAGCAAGAAAATCATCGCAATCTATTCGTTTGCGCAAGAAACGCAGAATCGAGCTCGAAAGGAAACAAAATCTCGGGGCGGTATTTCACCTTCTTTTCCATGACGCAGACTCCAATGGTAATTTTCTTATCAACACATGCTCCTTCTTCCACCTCCATTCTTGCTCGCTTGCCCTATCTTACCTATACACAGCGTTTTCCATTTGGTTCCATGATTTTACACGACACTCTCTCTATCCCTCGTTCTCTGCATCACATATTAGAGATTCACAAAACATAATGAACCATTTGTTTTGTACATATCAAAGAAAACATAAGAACATAGACAAAATCGCTTCGGTTTCAAACAATCTCATAAGCATGGTTAAGACTAATAGAAAATCAATTTCCTGAACGTGAGAGGGTCTCGATGAGATATAGTGGAGATGACAAAGACATTACTCGAAAAAAAACAATGATCAAAATTCACAAGCAGGGCAATAAGCTAGCAATGATGTGGTACAAAGAGAGACAGAAGATTCAGGCGTAAAATGTGTTGCATTGAATTGAATTTTCAATTATTTACCTTAAGTACGGATTTTTATTTCAATTAAGATCAAGGTAATTAATAATTTAAGTAGTCACTGACCCACAAGTAGAAAATGTAATTTATAATCCAATTAAAACTAATTAACCCAGTTTCAAAACCCCAAATATTGTTTCACAAAATCCAAAAATTGACAAACCCCAACTTATGAAAAATCAAAATTATCGATTGAGCCTCTTTGTTACATAAAATATCTATGGTTTACACATGTCAGAACGAAACAAGCTATAGAGAAGAAGTAAAGAAGCTAAATATTGTGAGAATGATAAGATTTTGAATTCTGGATCTCTGGGAAACTGGCATTTTGTGGTTATTTTGCTCATCTTGTGGACTGCAAATTAACATTGTGTATAGGCCTTGTTCAAAAACGTGGCAGCTTGGTCCGTTTATCCAGCGATTAGTCGTTCATCGGCTTGAAGCCGTGGCGATTTTAGCTTATCTAGATCAAAAACTGGAAACCAGGAGAAAATCAATTTTTGGTTTGTTTTTTCTTCAAAATCTACTAGTGTATCATAGATCTATGTATACATAATAGATATATATACAAAAACATGGAAAAATTGTCAATATATATCTATATATATATATACTTTGATATATAATAATTTAACTACTTTAGCTCTGGGCATTCTGGTTCGGTTCGCGTTCATTCGAGTTTTGGGTATTCGGTTTTATTGATTTAGGACTCATTCAACTATTTTTATTTTTTGTGCCGGTTCGATTCAGATATATATTGAGTTCGGGTTCAGATATTTATACAAAAGTTAAAATTAATAAAAATTTAATAGAAATAATATTAAAAAGCCTAAATTTAACAAAAATATATCGGATACCCATTCGGTTCTTGATTCGGTTTCAGTCCGGATTCGGGTTTGGTTTTTTTGAATAAATAAATTTAGGAGTAATTTAGGAATTTCATCAGGTTCGGTTTCAAATTTGATTCCTCTTTTTCCAATTGGTTTCTATTTGAATTTAGGATTCTAGATTTTATGCTCATACCTAAACTAGTCTCAGACGCACGAGTAGAAAAATGTCATTAAAACGTTGATACAATATGTAACTGAAACGTTGATACAAATATTACTATTTCCTGTAGCTTTTCGCGGGATGATGTTTATAAATATATATATATATATATATATATATATATATATGAGTGATTTACTTAAATGGTGGGTGAAATATAGTATTTTTAATAATTATTTAAATGATGTCTAAAAAATTTAAAATACAAGTTTATTTTTTTTTGGAAAAAATAATTTAATAACGAAATTGTCATTATTAATGTATTACACATTAAAATGTTATTTATATGTAAAATTGTGAATAATTCATTCATGCACTCAGTTACGTACACATCACTTACATACTTAGGTAAATAAATATATATATATATATATATATACATATATTACGTGAATACACATATATGTATCTTATATTATAGTAATTACGTAAGTAACTATAAAAACCATTAATAAAAATTTATGTAAGTAAATATGTGTTATATTGTTTTGGATAAAATTTATTACTTACATTTAAGAAATTATCCATTAGAGAATGTTATACAAATGACATACGTCTGATGTAATAAAATTATATGAGATTTAATCCATAATTCAAATTTAAAATTATATCATGCAAGATTATTTAATTACATCAAATTAAAGTTTAGTAAAAACGATTATAAATTGGACCGACAAGGTTCTATTTCTAATAGTAGCTTAAAATTCATATCGTACAATTTTGGTTTAGTCTATTGAATTGTAGTGTAGAGGATTCGAGCTTTGTGTGATAGCTAGAACATTCTAATCATCAAACTAAAATAATAATTTAATAATTTACCAATTAAAATTTAATTTTCAACTTTTTAAATAATTTTAGTAGTTAAATTTTATAATAATTTTAATTACAATATTAATCACAAAAGCATATCACTTTTATATTTTCCCCAATCATAATTGTTTTATCTTGCACTGCTATATCGTCACCAATCAAAATATGTTTTATCCTTTTTTTTAGTTAGACTGTATTTATCCTACACCATACTTGTACTACATCGCAATCTATCCACTAAAATTATTGTCACCGATAGAAGCGTATAACAAACACGGCAAACGTTTCTCGATCAAAAGAAAAAAAAACACATCAATTGTTTTGTTTTGTTTTTATATTTAAATAAATTTATTTGGGCGGGGTTGCATCATATATCATAATGTAAACATCTAAACCAAGCGTTATTTCTGTCTTTTCCCTTAAGCAATTTATTGAAGTTACAGTCTAAAGCAAAACATTCATGCCATAAAGCATATATATACTTTGGAATATAATTAGAAGAGTTTGATTGAGACTGAACTACTTAACCACACGTAAATGAATCTTACAAACCGAACATAATTATTAACTAACACTTATCATTTGGTCTTCCGAATAACTATAAGCAATGATGATTAGAGACTCATCTACAATTAATACTGTATCCACGAAACACTAATCTTGGATCAACTACAATCAGTTAAAATAATATGGTCAGCTAAAATCAATTTCTATAGTTTAAAAAGTATACGTATGCTTTATTACAAATTAAGATTATAAACACCCAGTATAACGGAAAAATATTGACTGATAATATTAGATTTTTGATTGGTGAATGTGATTTTAGTGGTGTGGCAGAAAGTATGGTGCCATACATATACATTACTGAAAAAACATAGAACAAAATAATATCTAATTGGTGAAATATAAACGGTACAATTTTTATGAATAATTATATACATAAAATGATAATAATATTAATAAAATCATTAATATATTTATATATATATATATTCACTTAACATATATATATATATATATATTTGTAAGTCAATGTTAGAATCAATACCAAACTTGTTGAAGGAACGTTGTAAAGATTTTTTACTTATTTTCTGTAAATTTGCTTCTGTACGAAATATGTTTTTTTTTTCTGGTGTAATAATTAAAGACGAGTTAAAGTACAAATATTCTTGAAAACCAATATAAGAAAATTAAGAAAAATACAGAGCATACAACACTAATGTTTTCTAAAACCACCATTGGGAGGATTTAATAAGTTTTTTAATATTATAATAATATTAAAAAAATAAGAAAAGGGAAAGAGGAGTATAAGAATTTCTTGTTTAAAAAGCTCTCTACAAAATTTAAGACACTTATTTTTTATGTGTAACATTTTAATTGGATACAAATATTTTTTGATTAAAATATTACTAAGATACCCATTTTTCAAGATTCTATTGATAATGTTGCTCTAACCACAAACCAACACTAGAGTTACTTTTTGATCGACTCGATTCCAAACCTTATCTCCAACATTTCACCACGCAAGAAACTGTTAGGCACCAACATGAAATTATCTCCAGGTTTTTGAGAGGTAGCTTTAAGAAATCTCTTCACTTCTGGTGACTCATAAATAAGAATGTTCCCATCAACTTTGTACGCAAGTCGATACCTGAACTCCTCCAAATCTGAAGATGCAGATGAAGATAATAGACGTCTAATAGTAACATAAACACCATGATCTTCTCTAAAACACTCAACCACAAACAACAACATTTCAGTTTTTTCCACAAGTACTAAAATCTTATCGTTGATGTTTATCTTAGCATCAAAGGACTTATCCAAATCAAAGTAAACATTACTGGAGTCCTTAAAATGAGTACAATAAAAGTGATAAGAAACTTTTCTAGACGAGCCAGTGAAATTGCAATCAAGTTTAGGGCATGCACATTTGAGATATTTGCATCCCTTTTCATGGTTTAGCAAATTCACTTGATCTTTATAAGTAAAACTTTGTGGGCAACCAAACTTAGCATTTTGGCATTGAACAAGGACACTCTCAAGAACTTTCTCCATCGAGAAGCATCGTTTATTACCAATGCGCAACTTACAAGCTGGACCAGGGCATTTGTTCTTCACTTTGGCTAAGCATATAGAGCAGACTAGATGTCCATTTTCACACTGAAATGCAAAATCAAAGGAGTTTACACTTACAGAAACAGGATATGGAAAAGAAGAAGTTAAAGCTGAGAATTAAATAACATATGAAATAAATCACAAGTGTGAAATTCGAAATAACCTGAAAAGTAGGAATAGTGAGTCGCTCATAACAAACTGGACAATCAAGAACATCGAGATTCTTAAGCTTCGCCGATCTTGTTGTAGTCTCTGTTCGTTGTCTCTTTTGAGAGTGAATGTTGCTATTTTCCATTTAAAAAAGTTAAGCATGAAAGTGAAACAAAAATTGAAGGTTGGTTATCTAGTGAACACGTATAAATAATGAGATGGCTAAACTCTAACCATTTCTTTTCTTAAAGTAAAAGGAAATTACAAGCTAGTATGATTTGAGTGACAAGTGAGACCTGGTAACGGGTTATAAGATAGGCTAGAGAAGAATGATTACATCTAAAGTTGGAAAGTTGAAATACACCATGACTTGGACAAGACAACACGAAGAGTTTAATGTGTTAAATTAAAATAGTTAAATACACATTTACATATCTTCTTTTTATCTTCACTGGACAGTGGACACATGTACCTATCTATCGCCCTAAACAAAATTGTTTTGTTTTATTTTAATACATTGAAATTGTTTTAAGAAGAGTAAGTTAACATAGTATGGTTAGCGAAACTCATTTTATAAGGTGTAAAAGTATAGTTATGCTTTATTACAGATTAAAACAACAAAAAACAAAGATTATATTGACTGCTGATAGTAAACTTCAATAGCAGATTTGTTAATGGAACGTACCAGAGCTGTAAATTTGCTTATATACAAAATATGTCTTTCTTTTTTTCTTGGGACAAAATTATATGCAAAATATGTTGAAAGTTGAAACGTTGAGAATCAATACAGACAATTAATAAAGACGAGTAGAAATACTGAAATACAAAGATTCTTCTAAACAAAACTAGAAAAATTAAAAGATATACATAGCATATAAAACCAACGTTTTCTAACAACAAACCAAAGCATATTGAATTACTTTTTGATCAACTTGATCCAACATTTAACATCCAACATTTCACCGCACAATAAACTGTCAGGGACAAACATAAAACTCTCTTTAGGTCTTTGGGAGCTAGCTTCATAAAATCTCTTCATTTCTTGTGACCCATGAATAAGAAAGTCTCCGTCAACACCAGCATAGTAAGTAAGTTCATATCTGAACTTTTTTACATCTGAAGATGAAGATAAGAGATGTCTAATCGTAAGATAAACACCATGTTCCTCCTTAAAACACTGAACAACAAACACCAACTTTTCACTTTTCTCCAAGAGTACTAAATCATTCTTGTCATTGATGTTGTTTATCTTAACAGTAAAGAAAATATCCAATTTAAAGAATACATTGCTGGAATCTTCATAATGCTTAAAATGAAAGTGAGAGAACACATTTTCGGGTAAGCCACTGTAATTGCAACCGAGTTTAGGGCATGAACATTTGAGATATTTGCATTCCTTTTCATGGAATGACAAATTTCTCAAATTTTCGTAATTAAAACTTCTAGTACAACCAAACTCAGCATTTTCACAGTGAATAACAACACTCTCGAGCACTTTCTCCATTGAGAAGCAACGTTTTTTACCAATAAGCAACAAACAAGCTGGACCAGGGCATTTGTTCTTCACTTTGGCTAAGCATAAAGAGCAAACTAAATGTCCATCTTCACACTGAAATGCAAAAACCAAAGAAGTTTGAATTTACGAAGTTTGAATTTACGAAAATTATAGAAAATAAACCTAATTAACAAATGATTTTGCACTTCATTGATTATAGATTCACTAACTATCAAAATAAGAAGCACGATATGAAAAAGAAGAAGGGGATTAAGCTAAAACAAACACAAAACGTACGATTCAAAATAACCTGGAAGATGGGGAAAGTGTACGGCTCATAACAAACCGGACAATCAACGACATCAAGATCCTTAAGCCTCATAAATCTCGGTTTACTCTCTGTACGTGGTCTCTTTTGCAAAGGAGTGTTGCTATACTCCATTTCTAAGAGTTTAACTTTGAAGAAAAACTGAAACTGAAATTGGAACTAGGATAAGTAGTCAACACATATAAATAGAAGATATGAACAAACCTTTGCTATGACAATTCTTCTTTTTCTGATTAAAAAAACAGATTTAATTGAACAAAAAGTTACAAGCTATGTCAGTAAAAGTAAAAGTCACTTCAGACCGTATCCGATTTCCAAGGGTTGTCAATAAAAAAGTCTGCATGCAGAAATACATCATCATAACTTGGACAAGACGGTTTGAAGAGTTTTATAGTTTAAAATATTTTTCTTTTCGTTAAAACGAGGGGTGAAAATAGTTAAACACATTACACATACATATACTTATATATTTCCATCTTTTCTCTAAATTAACACATTGAGGTTACGGTTTACAGAAAAAGCTGCATGCCTACAATTATACAACATAAGTACATACTTCACTACTAAAAAAAGAAATTGCTAACATAAGACATGCACACACGTACGGATAGTTCTGGGTACTCGATACTTTTGTTCAATTTGTTTCGATGTAGTTTAGTATTTTTGTTTTTCGGTTATTTCAATTTTAGAAATATAATAATTAATAACTATTGACTAAAATTTTCGATTCTAGTTCTAAATAGTTAATTTTTTCGTAAAATAACCAAATATTCAAAAGAATAATATGGTTGTTTATAAGTGAAAATAACCAAACTACTTTTAATACTAAGTAATTTTAGTGTTATTAGAAATCTTTCAATTCTGAAAATATAACAAAAAATTAAAATTACTTACATATTGGAATAAACGATTTTTTCTAGATACTTAATCAAACCAAAAATTTTTATCTGTTTTTATGGTTCCGGTTCTTATAGTAGAACTGTCAACGAATGTAACTATCAACATAGGCATCGTTTTGTTTATAACAAAAAATACTTGTTTTGTTTTATTTTGATTTTTAAAAGTGTTAAGAGCAGTTCCAGTGAGCCTTTTTTATTAAA
>JAKUCM010000013.1:0-46503 GCA_023374145.1 Lepidium sativum | reverse complement strand
AATTTTTGAAATATATTAATTTCAACTATAAAAAAAATTCAAGGACGCATGTATTGAGTATAATGAAGTTTATTTCATTATTAGAACTTTTTATTAGAAGATTGCTTATTAAATATGTGAAAATTAAGCTGTTACCATTACAAAAGGATGAAAAACTAAAGAAAAGTTAATGTAGGAGTCAATGATAAACAGTTTGGTTGGTACACGATTCATTAATTGACTTTTTTAAGTGGTGGACGTTATGACAAGTCCATATTTTATGTGTTCCCATGCAAATTGATTTCAAATTAATTATTGACAAAAATGGAAAAAAATAGAAAAAACACACAAATCAATTCCTTTTATTGAATAAGCCAGGCACAGTAGCTATGAAGCACCTCTCAATTGTATTTCATATCTTAATTATAAGAAATTTATTATACTAGTTAAATCCGTTGGTGTATGATCTTCTACTTACAAAATTGCACAATAATGTCTTCTTATGGTCAAAGGACACATGATCGATACCAAGCCGTAATTGATTCTTTTTTTTTGACCAAAATTACTTCTTCTTTTTTTAGCAGAAGTATATGAAATAGCCAAAACTGATTGAAATTAGACTCAAAATTTCGATATTTGCTAAACAAGAGCACATAATTTTTTTAAGAAGAAAATGTGAATCATTTAATCTATGCATTAATTAATACGGTATGGTTATAAAAATATGTCCAATAGTTAGCTATTGTTAGATAATACAATAATAATAATAACATCAATTACTTTTCCGCTTTACGATATTAGATGTTTTAGAATTTTTACACATAATAAGAAAATTCGTAAAATGATAATCTATGTGTTTGATAACCAAACCGTAATTGAGTAATCTTCTATACCAAAACTACAAATTCAAAATTATATTATTTTACCAGAAATATATAACAAATCGTCAAAACTGATTGAAATCAGACTAAAAGTTCAATATTTGCTAAATACGAGCACATAATTTTCTTAAGAAAAAAAACATGAGTCATTTAATCTACATTAAAAAAAATTTGTAAAATGAAATTTTTATAAAAAATGAGGACAATATAAAAGCATGTGATTTGAATATATTTGGAAATTGATAACATTTATCATTGTGAAACAAACATTTTTTCGAAAAAATCTATAATTTAAAATAGAGGGAGTACTAGCTCCTAAACTACATTCCCAATCTTCTAACGGTCTTTAAGCAGCCCTTAAACCAACTCCAAGTCAACCTCATAATCACGTGTAACTAGTAAATCGTATTTCTGATTAATTTTTTTTCTATATAACAAAATTTTGGTGACATATTGTAGCAATTCTTGGAATTATGATGTGCATGACTTGAGAAGTTAACTTCTACTTTAATTTATTAGTTATAGAATATAAACATCCTTAACTTGAATGAGTTATGAGCATGCCTATAAAGAATGTCGTGTGGACAATCTATATGTTTAGTATTATCATGATGAACGTTTTAGTCCCCAAAGAAAAATATGGTTGACTATGAACTATAGAAGACACAAACACTATCATGTACGTCTTCTGAACTAAAGCAAAATATTTCTACTAAATTTCCCATTTATATACTAGTATTAACGTAATTTAGAGGAATATACTTGAATTGATTTTGTTAGCCATAAGATTCAAACTTTTGATCTTATTTTTTAGATATGAGATTAGTCGTTTGGAATACACTATTTATAATTCTATCCTAAGAAATTGTTTGCAGTTAAAAAAACTCAAATCCTACTAAAATATACAATCAGAATGAAATTTCAACCAAGTGAAGTTATGATATATTTTTAAGCCATACAAACAACTTTATAATTAATCAAACATTCTTTTATTTCTTCATTATTACCAAATTTGTTTCTTCTAAGTTCTTGTTGGTTCATCATAATTTGTGTTTTTCATTATTTTCATTATTTTGTGTTGATATTAGTTCTCTCAAACTATATAAGAAAATATCTTCACACCAACCCAATTACCCAAGTGATGAATATGATTTCATCACCATACGTAAAATGAGTAATATGTTAAGAAAATGAATATGTGGATTAACACTTAGCTATCACGAAAATTATCTTCGAAAGCATCAATAAATTACCGACTTTTAAAGAAATATTCAAAAGTTGTTTCAAAAAAATATCTTCAAAAGTATCACTAAATTACCGACATGGTCACTAATAATATGTGGATCTTACACGTTCAAAATCTAATCCTTTTGGTTGTTATAATTAACTTTCAAAACCTAATTATTACGTAAGAACCTACATCTTTTAACTTTATGTAATAGTTTAGACAACGATCGTTTATTTGTATCATCCTTACCGTATTTTACAATTTTTAAAAATCTCACATCATAAATTTAAATATCTGTCTCACGACAAAACAAAACAATTTTTTATTACTTTATTAGTAATAAAATGACAATAACACACTAACAAATAGCAAAAAAAGAGGTTCTGACACGTGTCAAAGCATGTGCAGTTATGTAAACCCATTATTTATGTCTTCATCATCTTCAACATCAATCTTTGCATTTTACAGTTCTTTAACCCAAAAACCAGAGGTCCAAAAATCTAAGAAAAATCATCAAAAGCTATGAGAACAAGTAACCATCTAATAGGTCTTGTTAATTTTCTCACTTTCCTCCTCTCAATCCCAATCCTTGGAGGTGGAATATGGTTAAGCAGTAGAGCAAACTCCACAGATTGTTTAAGATTTCTTCAATGGCCACTCATCGTTATCGGAATCGCAATCATGGTTGTTTCTTTAGCTGGATTTTGCTGGAGCTTGTTACCGTAACAAGTTTCTCATGTGGCTTTACCTAGTTGTCATGCTTCTCATCATCGCTGCTCTCATTGGTTTCATCATCTTTGCTTACGCAGTTACTGATAAAGGATCCGGTCGGACAGTGCTAAACCGGGGTTATCTCGATTATTATCTTCAGGATTATTCCGGTTGGTTGAAGGATAGAGTTTCAGATGATGGTTATTGGGGTCAAATTAGTTCATGTATTAGAGATTCTGGTGCTTGTAGAAAGATTGGAAGAAGTTTTAATGGTGTTCCAGAAACTGCTGATATGTTCTTCCTTAGAAGACTTAACCCTATTGAGGTAACTCTCTTTTTTTCTGAATTAGTTTTTTAAAGAATGTTTAAAAGTGATTAATTTCTGATGCGTTTGGGGAAAAATTCTAGCTAAATGATGACTCTGAATTCTTCTTTTGGTATTTTGGTAATATTTAGAATCAAATCTTGTGATGTTCTTTGAATAATCTTGGATTCCAGGATTCAAAAAAAAAAAATTCAACAATTAATTAGACAAAACTTAATAGTTTAAAACTCAATTTAATTTATTATCTATAGTAGAGGCTCAACAGTGATACGGAAAGAACCACTTGTTCTTTTTTTTTTTTTTTTTGTCTTATAGATTCAAGAAAATTTTAGAGAAGTTTCTGATTTTTAGTTTATTTTTTGGGGACAGCTTTGAATTTATTTTGTGAAAATAACAATTATGGTCCTCCATGTGTTCAGGGGCCATAATGACGGGAGAGTTTCTATAATGGAAATAAAATAATAATATATCTTTCTATTTTTTTCAAAGTTTGTGTTAACTTTTCTTATAATTAACCTAGTTGACTATTGATAATTGAGTCTAGATCTGATTTGAGGTTTCTCGCTAGCTTACTCAAGCAAATAATAATAATAAACTTAAGAAATTTGTACTTTATTAATTTATTCAACTTGATTGATTGATTGTTGTGTGGAAGTCATAAATGAAACAATTTTAAGCATGTACAAATGGTATAATTCATAAACAATGATTGTATAGGCTTCGACTCTTATTTGCCAGAGATATTTCTGCAATTTTTCTGGCTTTTGCCGGTTTGTTCTTATATGTTAAAAACATTTGGAGCGACCCAAAAAACTAGTATAAAGTTTTTCGGAAAGTAGTTATTGCTTTGTTGTATTTTTAAATTTTTCTATTAAAGTCGGCAGTTTTATGCTTCAAGTTCCAAGCTTTACACGTGAGTAACCAAAAATATATTGAAGATACATCCAAATTTCTAAAGGGTAGTTGTTGAAATCCTTATTTTGGTTCATAAAATCATGAATTATAAATACTCTGTTTTTGTTCTTTATGGTAGTAGTTATCCATACGACTTGAGCTTTGTTAAGTTAAGAAATTTTTACATGAGCTCTGATTCCTTTGTCTCAATTATGGTCATAAGCTCTGTTTCTCTGCATCACTTGCTTACGAAATATGATGAGTTACGATGAATATTGATCGATCATGATCTGTAATTGTTGTTATATTGCAGTCTGGTTGTTGCAAGCCACCAACAGAATGTGGTTATGCATATGTGAATGAGACGGGTTGGGATATGAGAGGAGGTATGATCGGACCGAACCAGGACTGTTCAAAGTGGAGCAACGACCAAAGCATGCTCTGTTACCAATGTAGCTCTTGTAAAGCTGGTGTTCTTGGGAGCTTGAAGAAGAGTTGGAGAAAAGTATCAGTGATCAACATTGTGGTACTCATCATTCTCGTTATCTTCTATGTCATTGCTTATGCAGCTTATAGGAATGTTAAGAGGATTGATAATGATGAGCCTGCTGGTGAAGCTAGGATGACTAAATCACACCCTAGTCATTTTCACCTTTGATCAAAGTTTGCACTACAGTTTGATTCTATGAAAATCGAATGAGACTTGAGAAATTAAAGCTTTTGGTTATGTTAAAATTTGAAATTTCTTTTGCTTTAACGTTTTGTTTTTCTTGGCATGTAAAAACAATGATAGTCACAATACATTTTTTGTATGTTTGTAGATTGTTTATGTTGCAAGTACAAGTTTACTTCATCTAGATATAACGTTTACAACTCAAAACTTTAAACAAAGTTGGAAGCTGAGAGCATCACCAACAATCATGTTCTGGTTTCACCTTCACGACTAAGTTCTGGGCTCCATCTACGTATTGTATGCTCTTCTACTGTTTTCTTCTCTAAACACAATGGCAGATTCATGTTCTCTGTGTTAACTTTTCCATTGATGTCAAGAACCAATAAAAGTTTTTGCGACGCTTCCAGTCAGCCGAACACAGCAATGGATATCGGACCACACCCTTAACCGGTCCCACTCGCGAATGGACTGTGCCAAAACAACGTATTCAGAGTGGATAAGAGATGGATGATGTCTATACACCACAACATTAAGGTGAAGCTCCAAAGATGGCAGTCCAATATGTTGGCAAGGAAAAGGAAAATGAAGCTAGTGTGATGGTGGTGGTTGATGAAGAAAAGGCCAAGTGGTATCAAGATGACCAAGTGGCGCTTGCAATCATCCGAACCTCACTAGATCCAGCCATTCATGAAGCTTACTCCTACTGTGAGAATGCCAAGAACTTGTGGGACACTCTCAAGAAGGGGTATGTAAACTTCTCCAATCTTAGCCCTATGTATGAGTTTAAGAAGGCCATCAATGACCTAAGCCAAGAAGATATGGCGTTCACTCAATCGTTCGGGAAATATAGATCCCTTTGGGCCGAGCTTGAGATGCTAAGACCTCCAACGGTGGATCTGATGGTGTTAGGCGAAAAACATGAACAAGAAAAAATGTTTGGCATTATGTTGAACTTGAATCCTACCTATTGATGAGGCCATCGACCATAGCCTCATGATCATCGCGGCCATCCAGCGCATTCCAACCATCCGGCACGGACCAGACACCCGAAGCAAGATCAAGGCCATCCGAGACAAGTTCATCGACTCTATCGGCACGCTACTCAACCTGATCGAGCCCATAGCCGAGACAGACTTAACCCAGTTTAAGCCGCCCCAAGAAGACGAGGTTCTTACAGCCCCGATCACGGGAAGCTCTACACCGACAAGAGACGTAACTCCATCCGCGACCTACACCGAAGACCGCACGCATGTGACCCGCGGATTGGCCCACATACGCATGTGTTTAACCGTTTCTATAACTGCAGGTACGATCACAGCTCCACCTCCTTAAGCCTGTGATAGTGTCTAGGTTCGTTCGGTCCAAGAAGTTTGTATAGTTGTCGACATTGTGTCAACATACTTGCCATCTTTGGACCATATTTATTGTTTGATTTTGTTTCCCTTTCTTTTGATCCCGTCTTTATGTTGCAAGATTCTTGTTTCCTTTTTTGTTTGATTTTGTCTTTATGTTGCGGATTTTGTTACCGTTGCCCATTGAAGGCCCCCAGCCATCGAACCACTATATAAGGTTCCTTTGTGGCATTTGTTCATTTCACCTTTGATTAATAAAGATAAACGTTTTCTTGTTAGCACAGCCGCCACTCTTCTCTGAGGATTCGAGACGAGAGACGAGTTCATCCTTGTGAGGATTCCAAGGCTTGAACGGATTCGAGATTATCAAGGGATTCACCACCATCCTTTGTGGTTCTCACTTCACTTCCGCCGAAATCCATATTTTCGAAAGTTCGGATTCACCATGATCGGACCGGAGAAAAGCCTTCCCTACCGAGGCTCCTATCATCTGGTATCAGAGCCGAAAGGTTCCACGGTAACACTCTGTATCGTTCACCTTTCATCTCTTATCTTTGCTTCATTTCATATTTTTTTCGATTAGATTTTTAGAAGTCCTAGGAGTCACCAAGCTCTAGTACTGATCTGGTCATTTGTTTATTTGCTTTCATCTATTTAAAAAAAAAACCCATAAAAATCGTTTTCACATTCTATTGTTCTTCGTGTTCATCTTGTTCTTCGTGTTCTTGAAATAAAAATAAAAATAAAAAATAAAAACGTTGTTTTGATTCTCGCTTTGAAGTTATTTTCACATTCTTATTGTTTGTTTTTAATTTGGAGATTTTTCAATTTGAATTGTTTCCTTATTTAAAACTAGCCGTTTGAATTTAAGTTTTAATTCACTTTATTTTGTTCTTCCTTACCCCTCCACCTCTTTTGAATTTATTTATTCAGCATTTAGTAACTTTTCTCGTTTGATTTTGAGTTCACAGATTTATACAATGTCGGGAAATACAATTGGGAACCCGGCCGAGGAGATTCCAGCCAGCCAACTTACCGGACTCACGGATGCTTTAATCAACATCCAGACACAAATTGCACGGATGAGTGAGCGAATGGCACGACTGGAACAGCCGCCACCACCACCACTACCACCTACAGTACCACCAGACCAATTCCACGCGAACCAAACAATTGAGCAACCGTTGAGACGAACAACGAACCAATAGAACAACTACACGGAAGAGGATGGAGGCGAGCAGACTGAATATGACTCGGACGAACAGCCCTTACCATGTACAGCCAGACCCAGCTGTCGAGTAAACCGCCAACAAACCAAACCGTATGCAGGAGGCATACCGCGGCAGACCGAACGCAATCGAGGTATTCTATATAACTGAAACCCGTATGACCGAGACTATGGCGACACACATAGACGTGATAACGAAGGGTCGGCTCGGCATGCTGATCCCAAGATTACCGCCCCAACCTTTGCCGGACGCGTCAATCCAGAAGCATACCTAGACTGGGAGAGACGGTTAGATAATATCTTCGATTGTTACAAATATCCTAACCGCAAGAAAATTTCTTTCGCAGCGGCACAGCTAACCGAAGGAGCTCTTACTTGGTGGGATCGAGAGGTAGCAGACCGTAGACGCTACCGGACTGGAGCAATTGATAGTTGGTACGAGATGAAACGTCTCATGAGGCGACGGTACGTTCCATCCTACTATCACCGGGAACTGCAGAAGTAATTCCGGAAGCTAAACCAAGGAACCAAGAGCGTAGAAGATTACTTTGACGAGTTCGAGCTCCTGAAGAACCGGCTTGAAGTAGAAGACTCGGAAGAAGCCTTAATTATTCAATTCATCGATGGACTCCACGAGCGGATTGTCGCCAAAGTGGAAAGGCACCCGTACCACGACTTACATGAAGTATTGCATCTCGTCATCCAAGCCGAGCAACACATCAAACGGAAGATCTTCGTTCAAGCTAAGCCAACTTGGACCGCACCAAAGGCCGTAGTACCCGCACCCAAGAAAATCGAGATTGAATCCCGATTCAAGAAACCGGCAATCGAACCAACCAAGCCAAAGGAGTTGCCAGCCACTTCTAACCCGTCACAAACACGTGACATTACTTGTTTCAGGTGCCAAGGCCGCAGATATATGGCTAGAGATTGTCCCAACAAATGTGTCATGATTATTACAGCCGAAGGTGGTTATGACTCACAAGACGAGCATGAGGAGGAACCGGCTGACCCAACTCCTGAAATTGAATATCCTGACATGAGAGAGTCCCTCATGATATGCCGAGTCCTTAGCACCAATGTGGACAACGAGGAGTTGATGCAACGGGAAAACATCTTCCACAGCCGTTGTACTATCAACACCAAGGTATGTAACTTGATCATTGATAATGGTTCTTATACTAATGTGGCAAGTAGGTACATGGTCGACAAGCTGAAGCTTCCACGCATCAAGCACCCACAACCGTACAAGCTGCGATGGTTGAATGACAAGTCAGAAGTAAGTGTGGACGAGCAAGTCACCATCCCATTCAGTGTTGGCCGATACCACGATCAAGTGGTCTGTGACGTGGTCCCGATGCAAGCAAGCCACCTCCTTTTGGGACGTCCATGGCAATTCGACTGTGAAGTGTAACACGACAAACAGACCATCTTATACACTCTCGTGTACGAGAAGAAAAAGTATACGCTGGCCCCGCTCACACCGACCCAAGTTCGTGAACTTCAAGCGAAACAATCCAAGGAAACCACGGTAAAACGTTCCAATTTCTATGTTTCATCCCGCACGGTCTCTAAGACCATTAACGACCTTGGACAAGTGCTGCTCATGGTCTTTAAGGATTTTTTAGTTGCAGGAACAAACGAGGTAGAGTTACCGGTTGAAGTCTCTCAAGTTTTGAACTAGTTTGAAGATGTTTTTCCAGAGGACATCCCACCTGGACTACCACCCATCCGAGGGATAGAGCATCAAATCGATTTAGTCCCCGGAGCACCCTTACCCAACCGTCCTGTTTACCGTATGAATCCGGAAGAGTTCCGAGAGCTGGAGAATCAAGTCCGAGACTTGATGAACAAGGGTTACATCCGGTACTATTGGTGCACAAGAAGGACGAATCATGGAGAATGTGTGTGGACTGCCGATCTATCAACAACATCACTGCTATGTACCGACATCCGATTCCACGTTTGGATGATATGCTAGATGAGATTAGTGGCGCATCCATCTTTTCCAAGATAGATCTTAAAAGCGGATATCATCAAGTGAGGATGAAACAAGGCGATGAATGGAAAACCGCCTTCAAGACCAAGCAAGGCCTTTACGAATGGCTTGTCATGCCATTTGGTCTTACCAACACGCCTAGTACCTTCATGCGGCTCATGAACCAGGTTTTGCGTTCCTTTATCTCTAAGTTTGTTGTTGTATACTTCGATGACATTCTTATTTATAGCAAAACCCTATCCGATCATGTGTTGCATCTTGAGATGGTATTGGACACTATCCGCAAGGGAGACTTGTTTGCCAATCTCAAGAAGTGTACATTTTGCACTAATGAGGTAGTGTTTACAGGCTTTGTTGTGAGCTCTACAGGTTTACGAGTTGATCAAGACAAGATCAAGGCCATTCAAGAGTGGCCAACGCCTAGTACCATCGGACACGTCCGTAGCTTTCACGGATTGGCAAGTTTTTATAGGAGATTTGTCCGTGATTTTAGCACTGTGGCTGCACCCCTCACAGCAGTAATCAAGAAGGATGTAGCCTTCCATTGGGGATCTACACAAGAAACCGCCTTTCAGGAGCTTAAGAATCGATTAACACAAGCTCTGGTATTGACTTTACCCAACTTTGATCTAACTTTTGAAGTTGAGTGTAATGCATCAGGAGTAGGTATTGGCGCTGTGCTAACCCAAGGGAAGAGGCCCGTGGCATTCTTTAGCGAGAAACTGAATGGAGCCACATTCAATTACCCAACCTATGACAAGGAACTTTACGCGCTGGTTCGCTCCTTGGAGACTTGGCAGCACTACCTTTTGGCCAAGGAATTTGTGATCCACACGGATCATGAGACGCTGAAACATCTAAAGGGCCAAACCAATCTCAAGAAGAGACATGCTCGCTGGCTCGAGTTTATAGAGACCTTCCCATACATCATCAAGTACAAGAAGGGCAAGGAGAACATAGTAGCGGATGCACTCTCAAGGAGACACGCGCTCATCTCGACAATGGAAGCTAAGGTATTAGGATTTGAGTCAATTAAGTCTCAATATGCTGAAGATGCAGATTTCAAGGATATCCACAAAGCTTGCAGCCAAGGAGTCTATGTAGACTTCTATATTCACGACGAGTTCATCTTCAAGAAGCGTCAGATGTGCATACCGCAAGGATCACTACGAGAAGTGCTAGTGACGGAAGCTCATGGAGGAGGACTTATGGGGAACTTTGCCGTGAAGAAGACCTTAAGCATGCTCAAGGAACACTTATTTTGGCCGCACATGAAACGCGATGTCATAAAACATTGCAAGTGTTGCATAGCATGTCTCACGGCTAAATCCAGGTCACATCCTCATGGATTATACATGCCATTACCTATCTCTAACGCCCATTGGGTAGATTTGTCTATAGATTTTATTGTAGGCTTACCCAAGTATCAAAAGAATGATACAATCTTGGTTGTGGTGGATAGATTTTCCAAGATGACATATTTCACGCCATGTGAAAAGGGCCATGACACGACTCAAATCGCGACCCTCTTCATGCGAGACATTGTACGTCTACATGGCCTGCCCCGTACCATTGTATCCGACCGCGACCCAAAGTTCCTCGGCCATTTTTGGCGCACATTATGGAGAAAACTCGGAACCAACTTGCTATACTCCACATCATGACATCCCCAGACGGACGGACAAACCGAAGTTGTCAACCGGACCGTATCAGCCCTGATTAGAGCAGCTGTTGGCACCAACATGAGGAGCTGGCCCGAAGCATTGCCATATATAGAATTTGCTTATAACCGTGCTGTTCATTCCACAACTAACCGTTCACCTTTTGAAGTTGTGTATGGTTTTCAGCCTTTGTCTCCTTTAAATCTAAAGCTGCTGGCCCCACCGGAGATAATCAACCAAGACGGCGATGCCAAAGCTGAGTATGTCCGCAAGTTGCATGAAGACGTCAAGGCCACCATCGAGAAGCAAACGGCCAAGTACAAAGCACACTCGGACAAAGGACGTAGAGAAGTCATCTTTCAACCCGGAGATTGGGTTTGGATGTACCTAAGAACTGAAAGGTTTCCTAAGGAACGGAAACTGAACAAGAAGCTGGCACCACGAGGAAATGGACAGTTCAAAGTACTTGAACGCATCAACAACAATTCCTACCGCCTTGACCTACCTGACCATATTAAGGTACATCCTGTGTTCAATGTTTTAGACCTTACGCTTTATGATGCAGGAGAAACAGATCCGATACCGGATCGTTCTCAAGGGGGAGGGAATGATGAGGCCATCGACCATAGCCTCCTGATCATCGCGGCCATCCAGCGCATTCCAACCATCCGGCACGGACCAGACACCCGAAGCAAGATCAAGGTCATCCGAGACAAGTTCATCGACTCTATCGGCACGCTACTCAACCTGATTAAGCCCATAGCCAAGACGGACTTAACCCAGCTTAAGCCGCCCCAAGAAGACGAGGTTCTTACAGCCCCGATCACGGGAAGCTCTACACCGACAAGAGACGTAACTCCATCCGCGACCTACACCGAAGACCGCACGCATGTGACCCGCGGATTGGCCCACGTACGCATGTGTTTAACCGTTTCTATAACTGCAGGTACGATTACGGCTCCACCTCCTTAAGCCCGTGATAGTGTCTAGGTTCGTTCGGTCCAAGAAGCTTGTATAGTTGTCGACATTGTGTCAACATACTTGCCATCTTTGGACCATATTTATTGTTTGATTTTGTTTTCCTTTCTTTTGATCCCGTCTTTATGTTGCGGGATTCTTGTTTCTTTTTTTGTTTGATTTTGTCTGTATGTTGCGGATTTTGTTACCGTTGCCCATTGAAGGCCCCCAACCATCGAACCACTATATAAGGTTCCTTTGTGGCATTTGTTCAGTTCACCTTTGATTAATAAAGATAAACGTTTTCTTGTTAGCACAGCCGCCACTCTTCTCTGAGGATTCGAGACGAGAGACGAGTTCACCTTGTGAGGATTCCAAGGCTTGAATGGATTCGAGATTATCAAGGGATTCACCATCATCCTTTGTGGTTCTCACTTCACTTCCGCCCAAATCCATATTTTTGAAAGTTCGGATTCACCAAGATCGGACCGGAGAAAAGCCCTCTCTACCGAGGCTCCTATCACCTATGGTGACTTATCCGACACCTCTTGAGGCAAGACAAGCTTCCAAGCTTGGAAGAAGTGTGCAGCTGCATCCAAAGAGAGCAAGGTTGTATGAGTTTTCTTGGTAGAAAAAGAGAGCTCGCGATGGCCTATAAGGCAACCTACTGCAATGACTACCACAATGAGGACAAGAAGGTGTGGGTGTGTGACCATTGTAAGAAGTAACGTCACTCTAAGGACCGCTGTTGGATCCTCATCTCAAGCATAACAAGCCGTGGAAAAACCCAAAGGCCAACATTGCAAGTGGAGAAGCCGCGGGTCAAGCTAATGGACCATCTAACTCTCAAGTGATAATGGGAGTGCCATGATGGCAGTCCAAGGTGACTCTATTAGGAGATCCAAACTTGAGGACCTCATCAATTTCATCTGTTCACTAAAAGAGTCTGATAACTCTTTTTATGTATCCAAAATTGCTATACCTTTGGTAATAGACTCCGGTGCAACTCATCATATGATTTGTAATGCAAAGTTTCTTGGGAATCTAAATCGTCATTAGGTTGTGTTAGTATTTCGGATGGAAAAAAAGTTTCTATTTAAGGGTATAAGTGATCTTATGCTATTTAATAAGAAATCTAAAACCTTTTATATGCCAACATTTAAATCCAATTTGTTGAGTGTTCATAAGACCTGTGTGATTTTAAAATGCAAAGCTATATTCGATCCTAACTCGGTGTATTTTCAGGATATTAAGAGTGGAAATGTCCTTGGAAGAGGTGTTACCAAGGATGGATTGTACTTGTTGGAAGACATAAAGATCGATCCAAATTTATCTTTAAATTCATGCTTATCGAGTTCTTGTTTGTCTAAAGCTTTGAACTCTAGTAGTAATTTAGATAATGATGTGATGTGGCTTGCCCGTTTGGGTCATCCATATTCTAGGACATTAAACTTATTGATGCGTAATATTTCGTTTAAAAATGACAATTGTGAGGCTTGTATACTTGGGAAACATTGCAAAACGGTGTTCCCCAAGTCATCAACCATTTATAAAAATTGCTTTGATCTTGTTCATTCCGATGTGTGGTGTTCTCCGTGTGAATCTAGGGAGAAACATAAATACTTTGTTACTTTTATTGATGAAAAATTGAATTTTACTTGGCTAACCTTATTACCTAGTAAAGATCGAGTAATGGAAGCCTTCACTAAATTTCATAATTATGTGTTTAATCAATATAGTGCCAAGATTAAAATCCTAAGGAGGGACAATGGAGGAGAATATACAAGCCACGTCTTTAGAGCCTTATTTTCCAAACAAAGAATCATTCATCAAACCACATGCCCATACACTCCTCATGAAAATAGAGTTGCGGAACAGAAGAATCGACACCTCATGGAAGTGGCTCGATATATGATATTCTACAACAATGTATCAAAACGTTTTTGGAGTGATTCGGCTGTCTCGGCATGTTATCTTATCAACCGGATCTCTACTAAAGTGTTCCATGACATGTCTCTATTTGAGTTATTAAACAAAATAAAACCCTCCATTGAACAATTAAGAGTATTCGGTTGTGTGTGCTTTTTCCTTGTAGGAGAACAAAAAACCAAATTTGAGGCCAAAAATGTCAAAGAAATGTTTATTGGATACTCCATAACTCAAAAAAGATACAAGTGTTATATACCAGACACAAGGAAGATAATGGTGTCAAGAGAAGTGAAGTTTATTGAAGGTAAAGGATTATATGAGACAAAAGATTGGTCCGACCTTCAATGCCTCACTCACAACATATCGGATCGGGCAAAGAGTCTTCGTATGATTCTTGAGAAACTTGGTATTAGAGAATTGGTTTCAAGCACGGATAGTCCTCGTCCAAGTCATGAAGAGTACCATACCTCTAGGGACCATATGGATGAGGCCCCAAGTGAGGAACAAGTCTCGGAGAGTCCAACTCTAGAAAGTCCCAATCGGGAACAACAAGGTGCGACCACACCAGGCCGAGCAAATGGTCGACACTAGATTGGAGGAATTGGGACACGGCTCAGATGATGAGGGAACCGTAGAAGTGGTAGAACCACCAATACTAAGAAGAACCAACGAGGGCAAAGCATTGCAATGGTTCCGATGAATAGAGATTCTGACTTTAGGATGATGGAGCTTGTTATTGATGGATGATAAGGGAGTAGTGGATAATATTCTTAATTCAATGATTGATAGTGAAGTCTAATTTTTTCTTTCTTAATTGTAGTCACCATTTAGTTTATTATTTTAGGAGCTGTTATGTTTAAATTATGTGATGGCTTAAAATATGCTAACGAAGGAGGTCTCGTTGTCCGAAGTCAACTCTTAAATTCTCTGACATAAACTGTTTTCATTGCTCTCAGATAAGTTCAGTGGGTAGAAATGTTAAGAAATTATGCTGGACTTGGCAATGAAAAAGATTGGACTTTATATTATATACTGGGTGACTTTGACCCGACTGCGTATTGCAGCTGGAGATATTATTATCAACCATTGTTGCAGAAGACAATATTTGTTCAGAATAGTCAGATACTCTGTTATTGTCATAAATGGCTCAGATATTGCATCTGATCTTGATGATCTTACGTGTTCATATCATTTTCATCTCAAGTGGCTTTGACCAAGCAGATCTTTATACTGATGGAGTTGCCAAAATTCTTCCCAAAGGTCTGATGCAGTTGACCGATGGTTCCGGGCAGAAAATGGGTCATGCTTTCTTCAAGAAGCCTTTTGAATTCAGTTTACCTGAGTTATTTTCTTTCTCTACACATTTTGTGTCTGTATTGGTGCCTAAGCCAGGATTTGTTGGTGGTCATGGTATTGCCTTTGTTTTGTCTGCCTCCATGGATCTCACACAGGCAGATCCAACACAGTTCTTGGGACTTCTTAACATCTCAACTCAAGGATCCCCTTCTTCTCATCTTGTTGCTGTTGAGCTAGATACCACCCTCAGTGCAGAGTTTGATGACATTGATGCCAATCATGTTGGAATCGATGTCAATAGCCTTATGTCTATCGCATCTACTCCAGCTGCTTACTTTTCCGAGATAAATGGTGAGAACAAAAGTATAAATCTTATGAGTGGAGATCCTATTCAAGGCTGGGTGGATTAAGGCAGTGTACTTAATATTACACTAGCCCCTTTAAAAGTTCAGAAACCAAGCCGGCCATCGATCAAGATTTCAGAAACTTTTCCAGATAGAAAGTTCTTTCTTGGGTTTTCTGGAGCAACAGGGACATTGATCAGCTACCAATACATACTTGGGTGGAGTTTCAGCAGAAGCAAGGAGTCATTGGAAACCTTGGATGCCGCTAAACTCCCGCGAGTTCCGCATCATAAAGCTAAGAATAAGAGACCATCAATGCTGCTTAGTGTTCTTCTCATTTTTCTGGGAGTCATAGTGTTCTTCCGTTATAGTCTCACGCACTTCAAGAAACTGGTCATCAGCTCCTTCGCTTGCTCCTTCCTCAGACAACTACTCACAGGATCATGAACCGGCATTAGAATCTAAAAGCTCTCCAAACGTAGTTGCAGAACCAGAAGAAACCGAGTCTTGTGCCCTCAGACAAAACAGTAGCAGGTAATGATTTTTTGAGTATCCATTACATGAGCCAAACATAGTTTCTGAGTAATCTCATTAAAGCAGTTCGTTGTTTAAAACAATCACCAAAGTTGTAAATGCTTCAGGTCTTCTTTGTTGCATTATTCTGTATACCAAAGTCTTCTATTTATTAAGTCAGCGTTGTCCTTAAGGCTCCTTCGTTTCCTTAACCAGTTAACCTCAAGACCTTGGGATTCAAGAGACAGTGATAGCTCTTCATCACACTGCTTGAAATTTTCTGTAGAATTCTTAGACCATGGTCATCACGATTGCCATTAAACTGTAGATCTTGGCTAGTCTAGTTGACTATTAAATTATTTTAGGGTTTCTCGTCAAAAATGTCATTCATGAAGTTGGAAATTATGAAAAATGCCCCAAGTAACTAAATGAGATCTATACTAATAAAATGGAGGTTTTGAGACTTCTAGAGCTATCCACCTCAGCATTTAAACTCTTTAGAAGATGCAATGTCAGCTTTTTAGTTTGTTTTGCCAAAATTTAAAACGTGAGGATATAACTATCCCGCATCTCCACTAATTCTCAATAACTTAGGAGGTTTAATAATAATTAATGCAAATTAATGCTGATTTATCAATCACATACTCACACTTTGTCAAAATCATTGCAGTTTCAAACTGTTCAAATTCTCTCTCACATTATTTATAAGCTCTCCCAAACATACTATCACTCACCATAAACTTTCTAGAATTTTTGTATTACTTATTTGCTTTGTGAGAAATAGTTGTTCTATTTCCACTCAACTACGAGTCACATGAGAAGCCTACGGTTAATAATCTCAACCCCATGTATGATATATATACTCCTTATGTGATGCATTCTCAGTTTGTTCAAATATTACTGACTTGATTGTTGGATTCTAGGTATGATAAATAGATATATGTGGATTCTTTTTTTTTTTTTATAGATAATATAGTGTTAAGTTTAATTAAGTCATGTAAATGATCGTCTTAGTGATGAGTTTCACGTAAATGCTGGTTATTCATTATGGTAGTACGATAATTTCCAGAACTTAATTAAATGTTTTGTTCGATCTCTATACCAGAACCAGTAACATGGATGTCACCTTTGATTATGGTGGACTTTTCTAGCACTTGAAACAGAGTTCTCCCTCTTTATTATCTGAATAAACGAATAGGTTGCAACCATAGATACAAGCTCGACAAGTGGGCATTCAAAAAAAACAAAGAAAACATATGTTAGGTTCTGATACTATATGTACAAAAGTGAGGCAAGCGAGGACGACTAAAAGATTCGAATCACATGCTATATAACTTGGTAGTAAGCTTTCCCCGAACTTTCCGATGTTACTTTACTAATTTAGAAGCATATCAAACACTAAATTTATTATGTTCTTTTCTTTGTTTGTTTAGTGTAAGAAGTAATTTGTTATGTCAAACTAGAGTAGCTTTAGGCTTTAGTTATTTGTGTTTGTTGCAGTTATAGTGCCTGCGAAATTGGGAAGAACAAAAGAAAAGATGTAAAGTCATTGAAAAAAGTTGATCCACTGAAAGGAGGGCACGTGGTAGATAAAGCAAGATGGAAAGAATGACGTAGGTGAGAGAAACAAACAGCGAATCAAAGTATGACATGTGAAATGTGAACGTAAAACGTAGACCTAAAGAAAAAAAGATAGGGACATAAAACATAAAACATAAAACATAGACAAGATTTTATTTGACTAAAATAAAGAAAAACACGGACGTAAGCACATCCATATAGGGTGGGAAATGAAAGATAGTGCGCGAAGGGAATGATGGAGTTACGAAAGCCATGACACGTGGGCAAATTAGATTTAGACGTCAACCATGAACATGGACGTAAAGCATATATAGAGTTTTCTTTGATAGGAATATAGAGCGGAGGAGGATGTAAAATATGGACATAGGATGATTGAAGGTCTTCACGTATAAAATAGAGAATAGTTTTTCTCAGCAACCACAAAACAGGGTCTTGGCCATCTTCTTTATGTCTACTAGAGGTGGAGATCGCTAAAGCCATCCGATAGGAGACATAGTTTTTGTCTTTAAAGACATAAAAGAAAGTGACATAGATACATGATATGAACATATATAGGACGTGGATATAGATATAGAGCACAAACATATATACAAAATATGGTAATACATTACAAACATAAAAATGAAACAGAAGAAAAAAACTATATCGGTTTTTTCAAGTGGCATAGTTATTCCTACTTTTTTTGGAGTAGGTTATATTTATGTTTGAAAGCTGAAAAAACATATAATTTATGAAAAAAGCAAAAAAGAGTAAACACATTTTCATAGTGATAAGAGGAAGATACACAAAACCATAAGACAAATGAATTGCAATTTATGGTGGGAAACACAATTACGACATATCCAGAGAATCGAAAACATATGTTTTGGAAAGACAAATCGAATAAATGAAATCATGTCACTAAGAGACAAAAAAAACTTAACAAACATATTGTCTCCAGAAGACATGATTCTTCGAATCACAGAAATAGGATGGAGAAGTTTTTAATTTATAAAGAATTGGTACTACATTTTAGTCACCAATAGAAATCAATAGACCGAACTTTAGATAAACTAGGCAAACCCCATGGAATTGGCAAAATAACATTAAAGACATAAACCAACTTAAGCATAGCAAGACATGTGCCATACCAGGATAATAGATAAAATAAACACGTCAAAAATAGACATAAATCACAAAATCAAAATTTAGAAATTGAGATAATCATCAAAATCCATACATAAAAGATTATGATTTAGAAAAATTACAACAATAATACGTGGATTTGGAAAAATGAGACTAAGACTCAAGATGACAATGAACTTGGTCTTGATCAAACAAAGCCCTACATTACAGGGAACAATCTTCGTAACTAGAAATCACACGTTAATCATAAACAAACAAAAACCTAAATGAAGTGTAATTGAAGATGAAAACACGTAAATATGAGAAAATTCCCAAAAATGATACTATTTTTGCCGGAAAACTCAGATGAAAGAATCTGATTTCCAAAACATTAGAATAGAAGTAAAAGAACAAAGAGGATTCTAATTGCCACCACCATGAGTTAATTGCTCGTGAGAATCATTACTTTGCAGAAAAAGCAAAAGCCAAATAATTTGTAGAGAAGATATTAACACAGACAATAAGAGAGAGAAGAAATAGATTTTCAAAATCAAAATGAAACGAGAAAGAAGATAGTTGTAGCTAGTAAGTAGGGAAACATGGGCATTTTGTTTTTTTCACTGGCTTAGTTGATTAATCATTACTTATTTGTGGTATTTCTCGCAAGAAAAATCAAGCTTGGATATAACTCACAATTTCACTTTTATGTTAGGCATAATCAACAATTAATTCATTATTTTATTACCTTCAAAAATACAAATTAAATTGAATCAATTCTTTATTGTAAGGGTTTTCAGTCAATCAAAGTTGGCTTGATTCTAGTGGTGATGGCTACATTATCATGTCTGATTGCCAAAGGGTTTGTCTTTGTACTTAATTGTGAATTACTTCATGTCTTTTTCTATGATTGGTAATTAGTTTGTTTGTGTCTTTTTTGCACGGTTTGTTGAGGGTTGTCGAATATGTACTCCTTAAGTCACTATAAAGCACGACAAAGATCAATGACTCCAATGTTGGAAATTGTAGCAAGACGAGCCATGGTCCGTATTGCCAATAGATCCATATGTGCGTCATCACACAATGGTAGATGCACACCATATGTTGAAGACATATTGGCCAGATTGCCTGAGCTTGCAGCAAACTGCAAGGTCTACAGGAGCATCAATAATATATACCAAGTGGTGGTGAATGAGTGTTCTCACTTAATGAACATGGACACAAGATCTTGTTCATGTAGGAAATGGGATGTTTCTGGAATATCGTGTAAGCATTCTTTTGGAGGGATAACGAGTGGGTCACTAGTGGTAGAAGACTATGTTAGCCACTGGCTTAAGACAAGCACATGGCGCATGACTTATGCAGTAGGTATCACACCAATGAGAGGTGAAATGTACTAGCCATCGACTGCAACTTCTTCTGTACATAAACCTCCAGAATCAACACATACAAGACACAAGAAGAGGACAAAAAAGGAGAAAATAATGAAGGGAAAATGAGTCACCAAAGAAGAAGACTCGAACTACGAAGAAGTGGGTAATGCATTGTGGGATATGTGGAGCAGCGAACCATAATTGTCGTTGGCATTTAGATAAAGCAACAAAGAAGCATAACAAGAAAACACCTCAGGTAATTATATTGGTTTCTCATGTTAATCACTTCTAATTTAGTCACTTCTACTGCAACTCATTCAGGGTGAAACATCACAAAGTGTTTTAACAAAGCTCACTCAAGACACTTGACTCGTGAAGAAGCTTCTGAAGGTGTTTGAAGATGGCAGATGGTGATGGTTTTTAGAATATGTTTATCTATTTTTTAGATTGTCTAGTCTAATTAGGAATGATGTAAGCATCTGATTTTGTATAGCAACTTCATGATGTAATTTGTTTATCTTCGTTTATGTTAAGTCACAAATCTTATTGTCTTTTGCAAAACCTTAATCTTATTGTTACACATACAAATCAACTATCAAAATCCTTATATTTTACTTTTGTTTGTCTGTCTTTGTTAGACATACATTACTATCAAATCCTTACATTACTAATCCATTACATAAAATCCTTGCATAACTACTCCATTACAGAAATGCAGACACAAGACACAAGCATAAAATCTTTGCATAAAATCCATTACATAAATGCAGACGGTTCACAGAAGACACAAGACACAAGCATAAATGCAGACACAAGACAATGCCATTACATAAAATCCTTAGCTACAATACAACCTTACACTTTCTTCATGACTTTGATTCATGCAGTTAAGCATACACATGATCAATCTAGCAATTTCATGACTCCAACACAAACCATACAACCTAACACTAAACCAATGGCCATCATTTTCTTCATCTTACACTCTGATTCCTGCAGTAAAGCATCCATTTTCACCTTAAGTTCATCATCGATCTTCATCTGCAGCTTCTCGTTGTCTAATATTAGTTGCTCTGACAACTTTATCTGGACTCTCTCAAACCATGAAGACATTCTTTCAATCTCGTTACCAAAAACTTCATCAGTCCGTTTAAAGACATGTTTATCACCACTTAGCTACAAAGATAGCAAATTCAAACTTTGTAAACAAATTTACACATCAAAATCATCAAATTTTATAAAGATAGGTTTATAATGTAACCTTTTTAGCTGCTGCAACGGTAATACCACCGATATGGATTGTTGATAGATCTTGATATTTTCAAATAGACAGCGGCCCCACACCAACACTCCTTCGGAATCCTGGCAACAAATCCTTCTCTTGCATGATCAGAGGATGATCCAGTCGAAGCTCATGTTGTCTGATTACTCATCCTGAAACCAACCTGAGAACGAAGAAGAAGATGAAGTAAACACGGAAAATCTTCTTCGATAAAACGGAGAAGAAAAGAAATCGGAGAAGAAAAGAAATCGTCTTCGATAATAAGAGAAGAAAGTCGGTCCTTCTAGTAATGGGTCGGGCATAAATCGGGTTTACTAATACCAATTTCTGGTCTATCATTGGTCTCAGAATGGCTTAGAAGAAAAAAAACACGCAAAATCAATCCGGGAAAATATGTTTGGAGCTTCTGAACAAGGGGGAAATAAATATTAAACTTTGTAAAGTCTGGATCTAAACAAAAATTCAAAGTTCGTGGGAAAATAGTTTGATACGAAAGTTCGTGGGGGAAATTGACTGAAAATTCTTATTGCAATACATAAGAAATTGGAGTATACAAAATAAAAAGAAAATTAGGTTCAGTCTTCAATGGTCTCTTTAATATGCCCGTTTCTTATAAATTTCAGGTATGTGAAATTTCCTTTCTTAATCTTGGGTGTTGAAGAGAAGATGTTTAGGGTATGACTTCGAATTAGTCGGAGATCAATACTGCTTTTTTCTTTGTGAAAGACTAGAATTTGCCATTTTGCGTTTAAGTTCATTAGAATTTTTCAAGAGACGACTCTATCATACAAGAAATTTTGACTCTGGTGAGTGTTTTTTTTTTTTTTTTTTGCATTCTTATATCAATTCCTTGGTAATCAATATAGAAAACGACAGAGTTTTCCGAAAGTGTTTCTAGTCTAAATTGTGTGGATATATGCTACTTCTCTAAGCTCTTTTGCTTCTTGAATGCTAGAAACAGCATTTGAGTTCTTATGAGATATACAAGCACTGTTTGTGCAAGAGGGAGTACAAAGCTTGCTTGTGTTTGCTTCAATTGACTTTTGAAAAACCAGAGTAGGCCATAGAATGTCTATTTTTCCCGGCAATATTTAACTTACATAATGGATTAGTAGATTATGTAATGAGTATTGTGGTTGTATAGACTATGGAGTAATGTTTTTCCTTAGTTAACCTTAGGAGGATACCATAGTACTTAAGCATGTTGTTTCCGGCAGTTTTTAATTAACATGATGGATTAAATTTTTGGAATAACACTATAAGAAAACATCGAGAAATCCGACGGCACGGGTTGGGTCGGATTTTTCCGACATCACATCCGACCATAAGCAACGCGTAAAGCAAAGTTCGAGATGCGGTCGGGTGTGGTCGGCAAAGTTCCGACCACCAGTGACGGCAAAGTTCCGACCTTCCACGACAGCAATATTCCGACATTCACCGACGACATGTTTCCTTCGACCACTGACGCCGTTTCCGACAAGGATTGACCACTATCTCTTTTCCGACCATCTTATATCGACGACTATATTTCCGTCAACGGTGGTCGGAAAATCACTTTTTCCTACCACTTCTGACCGCTATAGGCGTCAGATTCACTCATGTTTTCTTGTAGTGTAACTATGATAGGTGTCACGGTTAGTGTTGATTGTTAAATTTCATTTGTTAACTTCAATTGACCTTGGAGTAATCAGTGTACTAGAAGTTAAGATGTTTCTACTCCAGTACTTAGTTAAAATTATGGGTTAGATGATGCAATAACTATACTAGTTGAGTTCATGGAATCTAGAGGACGTTAAACTGTTAAACATTGAGTTTGACTTCTTGTACCGAGGTATAAAAAGATGTATTCTGACTCATGTGCGTTATGCGTGAGTTTCACCGCCCTTGTACACTCTACTGGGAAATAATGTCGGGAATGAGTTGGACCTTGCAGCTCTGGTTATTGAAGACCTAGTGACAGAGTAGGAAACATATTGTCTTTCTAATTTTTCCCCAGCATGTGAGTATTTCATTTCTTTGAGCTAAACATGAAATAAAAAAACTTGAATATAAGCACATGAATAGAAGATGACAAGTTTTTAGGGTATGGCTGGTTTGTTTTATTTGAAATCTTGAGCTAATAAATTGAAGATGACAAGTTTTTAGGGTATGGCTGGTTTGTTTTATGTAAGACTAGCATATACCATTTACCGTTTAATTTAAATTACAATTCTTGAAAGAGGACTTTATCAGAGATTGTGACTTGGTCAGCTATTATTGCTTAATCAAATTCTCTGTATCTACAAAAGGACAGAATTTGCTCTGGACTTCACTTGCTTTTAGAACATTATATCAAACATTTGTGGTCCATCTCTTCCAAAGGAAGTTATTATAGTTTGACCAAGATAAGTGTGTCTTCGTAGAATTTTCTCCATTGACTTAAGATCAGACTGTTGAATATATATGTGTGTGCTTGTTATCTAACACTGACTTTCTGAATGTCGGAGCCAGTTTCTCCTTCAAAGCATTTTATATTCCTGCGGTAGTTGTCAAGGTTAGCTCTGACTATGAGTATATAATTTGTTTGCTATAGTTAACCTTAGAATAACCAGAGTTGTAGAACAAATGTTCCTTCTGTAGTACTTAATGATGGATCAATAACTATAATATGTCATGGTCATCTTTGATTATATTATCATGAAGTCATCAAGTTGGCTTATAACAATTCCTTAGCATCAATTTCTAGGAATGTTAAAATTGGAAATTGACTTCCTGTTCTGAGTTGCTATTACTAGACATTGTTTTGTAGCTCCATAGATTGCTTCTTAGGTGAAGAGAAGCATTCTATTAGTAACATACTGATTCTATCTTTCAGTAGCCATGGCTTGCAGACTGAAATTGGTTTTGATCTTCTTCTGCGTTTTTCTGATTATCCTGTCAAGTCAACGAGAAACCAGGTTTGTCTACAATGACTTTGGTCAAGCAGACCTTTTTATTATTGGGGTCGACAGGATCATTCGTGGTGGGCTCTTGCAGCTGACAAATACTACAGAGTTGCAACTGGGTCATGCTTTCTTCAAGCAGGCATTTACCTTTGATCCATTGGCATCACTCTCGTTCACTACACATTTTGTGTGTGCGCTGGTGCCTCCTAAGTTGGGAGATGCTGGTGGCCATGGGCTTGCCTTTGTAGTATCTCCTTCCATGGATCTCTCTCATGCATACGCAACTCAATACTTGGGCGTCTTCAGCAACTCAATTAATTCTTCTTCCCCACATGTGGTAGCTATTGAACTCGATACGGTGAAGACAATGGAGTTTAATGAGTTGGAAAAGCCCCACGTTGGGGTTGATGTGAATGGCCCAATATCTGTTGAGTCTACTTTGTCATCTTACTTTTCTGACACGAGACGAATATAAGTATAAATCTCTTGAGTGGGAAGCCAATCCAGGTCTGGGTGGATTATGATGGCTCATTGCTAAATGTTACGCTGGCCCCTAAAGAAATCAAGAAACCGAATCTGCCTCTTTTATCAAGAACCATCAGTTTGTCACAGAGTTTTCAGGACAAGATGTAGGTTGGGTTCTCTTCATCAACGGGGAACACGCTCGACAATCATTATATCCTTGGAATGTTTCTCGAATGTTGAACAGCATGATACTGGAATGTTTCTGCATCAACAAAAGTATGCAGAAGAGATTTTCTGTCAAGCAAGTATGGTATCCTGTAAGCCTATGGATACACTATTACCACTAAGGCTTGATAAAACTCCGAATGGAGCTGATCTGTTTCCTGAACCAACAGTTTTTCGAAGCATTGCTGGCAAGTTACAGTACTTGACACTTACCCGGCCTGACTTGCAGTTCTCTGTCAACTTCATCTGCCAACGAATGCATGCTCCAACTGTATCTGATTGGGCTCTTCTCAAACGCATTCTCAGGTATGTTCGAGATTCAACTGCATTTGGTCTACATCTCAAGAAATCGGATAATCTTTCAGTTTCTGCATTTAGTGACAGTGATTGGGCTGGTTGTAAAGACACCAGACGTTCCACCACTGGTTTCTGTACTTTTGTTGGCTCTACTTTAGTGTCCTGGTGTGCTAAACGACAACCAACAGTCTCAAGGTCTTCCACCGAAGATGAATACAGAGCTTTAGCTGAAACTGCTGCCGAGTTAACCTGGATATCTTCACTCCTTCGAGACTTAAAAATACAAAATCCAGGTCCTACTCACCTCCACTACGACAATCTATCTGCTTTTTATCTTACCACCAATCCTTCCCTGCATTCCAGAACAAAACATTTCAAATTAGACTGGCATTACATAAGAGAAAGAGTAGCATTGGGTTTCATTGAAACTACTCATGTTCCTGCATCAAAACAGCTTGCAGATATCTTCACTAAGTCACTCCCTAAGGCAGCTGATGTTCCTCATATTTTGTCGGTTTTGAGCTCATTATTACAGTTATATTTGAGAAATTCGTCTATGTTTTATTGAGATTTCAGGTCAAAAACGTTCAGAGTTGGAATCATGTTTGAAGGTGGACTTCTGGCATTCTCCACGAAGGGAAGGACCGATCGATCTACCAAGGATCGATCGATCAAAAATCTAAGAGGATTATGCGCACGATCCGAATAACAACTTAGTTCTTGAGAAGATCGATGCATCATCCTAAACAATCGATCGATCCTTGGCTGATTGATCGATCAAAGGCCTTTCGCAGAAACCTAATATCGAGATTTTCAGCTCTTGTTTTGGTCCTGTAAATACTCTTTTTCCTACTTTTATTGGGAGCAGTCCTTTGATATTGGAGAATGAAATTTTACAGAGTTCTAAGAGTTTGCAAGCTAGGAAGAAGATCTCTTCATACTTGAGAAGAATTTCTGAATCTTCTTTATTCTTTCTTTATGCAATTTCAATTTCAGTTCATCATGACTTGCCAAATTTGTTGTTCTATGTCTGAGTAGATTTTAGATCAGATTTATGGATTCTAGGGTTTTAGAATTCATTGCTGGGGAACAAATATGATTGATGAGTAGATGATTCTCCATCTAATACTCGAATCTAATGCATTGATTAGCCTGATCACCTAGTCAATGATTTTAGGTTGTTAACTTTCCAGAAGAATGTTAAGAACTAGAACTAGATTAGAAGAGCAATCCCTTCACTATCAACGGGAGTTGATGCTAGGTTGGATTGTGGGTAATTGAACCCAAACGATAAAGCCTGTTTGTAATCTGAGACCAACGAGAGTTAGGACCTTTAGGTTATTCAACGAGAGTTGGTTTGCTATTATTCATGTTCAAGCCGAGAATAAGATTAAATTAGTTCCTGAATAGTTTCCCTGACAAGAATTCTAACTCCCGAATGAATACCCGACATCCGATTACTTTAATTATTTGATTACAATCACATTTAAGTTGTTAGAATTCACTTTCTTCATCCGATTGATTTAGCTTGTGATTCAATAGAAATTGAGAGTGTAACTTGGATCTTCGTGGATTCGATCCCTAAATATTATTTTGTTTGCTGTGCACTTGCAGTAGGATATAGGGCTAAAACTCGTTGTATCAAGTTTTTGGCGTCGCTGCCGGGGAACCAATAGTTTCCTTTCAATTTTCTGTTCACAGTTTCAAGTCTATATCGTTACTTACGTTTTCCTTTTTGTTTGTTTTTGCTCTTTTCTAGGTGTATGACCAGAAGTCAAGGTTCAGAACACCTATTCAACCTAGATAATCAGGAGCTTGCGAGAGTTGAAAGAGAAAACAGAAGAGTCAAAAATATGAATCCTCCAGGAAATCAAGTGCAGGATCCGCAGGACATGGCCACAATGGTAAAACACTTGCATAGAGAGTTGGCTGAGATTAGGAGAGTACGAGAGCCTGCTCAACGCATAGCGATAGGAGACATGGATACTCCACACACTCATTATCGAAATCGCTCAGCTATTCGACCTCCTGCTATTGAGAGGAATGATTATGAGATCAAACCTCAACTCATTAGGTTAGTCAAGCAGTATGTCTTCAATGGACTTCCAGGGGAGAATCCTATGGACCACATAGAGAACTTCGAGGACATATGCGGGACTACTAGCTCTAATGGTGTACCTGCTGATTATGTGAAGTGTAAGCTCTTCCACCACTCACTCTCTGACAGAGCTTCCATCACTCAGCGACATTCAACCTAAGCCTGCAACACCAACAACCTTATGTACAAGCTCCTGCATATCTCTAAAAAACAGATTTGGTCTACTACAATCCCTATGTTGTAATAATGAAAAGACAAGCTGTATTGGTGTATTGACTTAGGTACTAAGAGCCTTCTATATAAGCTCATCCTTGTAACCAAGAACCTTTTTAACTTGAAAAGAAATATAAAAAGTTCTCTGCAAACTACAAATTCTTTTTGATTTCAGGGTGAAGTTTTAGTAGACGCAAAGAACTATTACATGCATTAGACCTCTCTAAACTCCCTCAGGTTCCTCTTCCTAGAAAGGAAAAAAAGAAAGTATCTCCACTCTTTATTGTTTTGGTTATCTTATTGGTGATACTTGTACTGATGGTTCTCTGTGGAGTTTATTGGTATAGGAGAAACAAGTATGAAGAAGTAAGAGAATCATGGGAAAAGGAATTTTGTCCACACAGATTCTCTTATAAGTCTTTGTACAAAGCAACAATTGGCTTTGGCAAAGATTGTCGTGTTGGAAAAGGTGGGTTTAGAGAAGTCTACAAAAGAACTCTTCCTCCAGGATGGCATATAGCTGTAAAAAGACTCTCCCACAATGCAGAGCAAGGGATGAAACAGTTTGTGGCAGAAGTTGTAACTATGGGAAATTTACAGCATCGGAACTTGGTTCCTCTTCTTGGGTACTAAAGGAGAAAAGGGGAGTTACTTCTGGTTTTAGAGTACATGGCCAACGGTAGTCTTGACCACTACTTGTTTCATGACGAAAATTGATGTTCCTCATATTTTGTCGGTTTTGAACTCATTATTACGGTTATATTTGGGAAATTCATCTATGTTTTATTGATATTTCAGGTCAAAAAAGTTCAGAGTTGGAATCATGTTTGAAGTTGGACTTTGGAGAAGTTTGAAACATTTTCCGGTATTCTCCACGTAAGGAAGGACCGATCGATCAACGCAAGGATCGATCGCTTAATGCTCTAACAAGGATTATGCGCACGATCTGAAGAACGACTTGGTCTCTGAGAGATCGACTCAAAATCCAAAGATCGATCGATCAACCAAGGATCGATCAACCAAGGATCGATCAATTGATGCCTTTCGCAGAAACCTAATTTCACGATTTTTCAGCTCTTGTGTTGGGCCCTATAAATACTCTTTTTGTATTTTATTTTGACGGCCGCTTTTTGGAGAGTCAAAAACAGTAGTTTAATAGTTTGTAAGCTAGGAAGAAGATCTCTTCATACTTGAGAAGAATTTCTGAATCCTCTTTCTCTTTTTAAATGCAATTTAAGTTTCAGTTCATCATGATTTGTCTGATTCATTGTTCTATGTCTGAGTGAATCTTAGATCGGAATTAGGGATTCTAGGTTTTTAGAATTCACTGTTGGAAACAAATAGGATTGATGAATAGATGATTCTCCTTCTAATGCTTGAGTTTAATGCATAGATTAGCCTGATCACCTAGTCGATAAATTTAGGTTGTTAACCTTACAGAAGATTGTTAAGAACTAGAACTAGATTAGAAGAGCATTTCCTTCACTACCAACGAGAGTTGATGTTAGGTTGGATTGTGGGTAATTGAACCTAAGCAATAAAGCCTACTTGTAATCTGAAACCAACGAGAATTAGGATATTTAGGTTATTGATAGAGGGGTAGATTCAACGAAAGTTGGTTTACCTTTATTTATGTTCAAGCCGAGAATAAGATCAGATTAGTTCATGAATAGTTTCCCCGACAAAAATTCTAACTCCTGAACGAATACCCGACATCCGATTGCTTTAGTTATTTGATTTTATTCACTCTCAATTTGTTAGAATTCAATTCCCTAATTTTGATTGAATTAGCTTGCAATTTAATAGAAGTTGAGAGTGTAACCTGGTTCTTTGAGGAATTCGACCCCTAAGTACTATTACGCTTGTTGTGCACTTGCAGTAGGATATAGGGTTAAAACTCGTGTTATTAAGTTTTTGGTGCCGTTGCCGGAGAACTACTAGGTTGCCTTTCGATTTTCTGTTTACAGTTTCAAGTCTATATCGTTACTTACGTTTTTTCTTTTTGTTACGTGTATGACAAGAAGTCAAGGTTCAGAACACCTATACAACTTGGATAATCAAGAGCTTGCGAGGATTGAAAGAGAAACCCGAAGAGCCAGGAATATGAATCCTTCTGGGAATCAAGCACAGGATCCGCAGCTTGTCAACACATTCTACAATGGAATCGAGTGAGAGTATAAGAATTCCTTGAATGCTGCCAGCAATGGAGACTTTATGACCACCACTAGGGATGAAGCCTTCACTCTGATTGATAACCTAGCTGCAAGTTCTGGTAGTCATGGTCCAGATTATGATCGGACTAGGAAGGTAAAGAGTGTGGAGATTCAGAGGATTGATGACATTGCTGAGAAGTTGGATATCCTGATCCGAGCAAATCACTGTAATCAGAGGCGTGTGAATCAAGTTGAGGACAACAGAGAAGTGGCTCAAGGTCAAGATGATTCGGCTGGTTCTGAAGACCAAAGGGAGGTCGACTATGTTAACTGGTAGAACAGGGAACAGAACCCGAATTACCTTTCCTACAAGAGCACTAACGTCGAGAACCCTCAGGATGTTAGTTTTCTAGCACCCACACTACCTCAAGGAAAGCCATTCATCCAGAATTCAGGTCAGAGATGGAATAATCAGAAGCCCTTTGTTCCGAATGCAAAAGGAAGTAAATGGCAAAGACCGTACAAGCCTTATGTACCACCGCCAATGCAGCAACAAACTCCAGCAGCACCTTCAGACGTCAAACGAAGAAATTAAGGCCATGATTCAGCAACTTGCTGTTGAGCAACAAAAGACTACCAGGGAGCTTAATGCTAAGATGAACAACATTTACAATGACCTAAATAGGAAGTTTGAGTCAGTTTCTATGCACATCAAGAAGCTAGACACCCAAGTTGCTCAGACTGCTGAAGCCATTAGACGTCCACAAGGAGCCTTACCTGGAAAGGTTGAGAAAACTCCCAAGGAATCTTGATGTGCAATGTGGTAATTTCTGAAGTAGAGAGTTCAGTTAAGAGTAAGTACAACCCTCATGTTCCATACCTTAAGGAGCTTGAGAAGATAGAAGATCAAGGAGAGTTCACTGTACCTTGCCGGGTTGGACAGCTAGTTTTCAGCGATGCCTAATGTGATTCTGGAGCTAGTATCAATGTTATCTCTTTTGAGACTATGGAGAAACTTGGTATTGAGCTAATGCGGGAACATCACTCATATGTTTCGTTTGGGGATGCATCTTCCAAGGTGCCTAGAGGAAGACTTGTTGACTTCACTCTTTTGGTTGGGAATTGCAAGATCCCTATAGACTTTACGGTTGTTGAAATAGCAAGAGAAAGAGTTGTTCCAATCTTGTTGGGAAGGCCATTCCTCAACACAGCTGGGGCCAAGTTAGACTTCCTAAGTCAGAGAGTCATGTTGCAGAACGTGGACAAGGATGTTTCATATCCTATTCGAGCTTCATCAAGTCATTTATGTGGGATGATCTGAGATGATGAGGAAGACTGTGACTGTGATGAGGAGTATGAGTTGTTCCGTGAACATGAGAGGGACTCGGCTGAACATCAAGACACTTGTATCCTTTATCGTCTTGACAAATTCTGCAATTATGATGTTAAATGTCTTGTTATCAAGATTTTTGCAGGTAGCCCTGGCGTTGATACTGGTGATGTCTACACGGTCAAGGAGATAGGCCGCGATGAAACTGTTGCATTGTTGGATGCCTCAGGAAGGACATTACATAAGAAAGATGAATAGTTGAAGAAGTTCATCATTGAGGAGATTAGTGTCCAATGAGTGAGCAAACCTCATTCAAGCAGTTCTGCCATCTGAATGGCATCCGAGTCAAGCTAATGACTGTAAAAAAGCGCTGAGTGGGAGGCAACCCACTATTAGGTAGTTTGTTTTCATTTTTCTTTTTAGTTTGATTTCGTTTGGTTTTTGTGTTTTTGTTCAAAGTAGGAAACTATCGAAGGCAACGATCGATCGATCCACCCAATGCTCGATCGATCAACACACATAGTAGGTTTGCGCAAGATCCAAAGCATGACCGAGCACTCAGGATCGATCGAGCAAGCAGACCGCACGATTTGTTGCCCGACCGAACAAGCATAGCTCGACCGAACGAGCAGAGCCCGACTAATCGAGCAAGAAAACCTCACGATCCATAGCACGACATGAGGAAGCTGGATCGATCGAGCAGGAATACCGCACGATCCAGAGCATGATCCATTGCCCGACTTAGTAGGTAAGGATCGATCGTTCTATGCTCGCAAGAGCACAGATCGATCGATCGACACAGTGATCGATCGATCCTTGACCAAGGTCGGATTCCGATTTATGGAAGCCACGATCTCGAAGAGTGAAGCTTAATTTATGGTACCAAGCCCGAGGAGAATGCTTAAGCCCATATATGGCGTTTTGAAGGCGTAACACCCTCCCGGGGCTCACAATCCCTTTGATTGTACACTTCATCTTCAAGTTCTCCTTGCAAGAATGCATTCTTGACATCCATTTGCCATAAATCTCAATCTAAATTTGTATCCAAGGAAAGGATAACTCGTACCATGTATAGTTTTGCAACATGTGCAAAAGTATCGGTGTAGTATTGTCCATATGTTTGAGTAAAACCTCTCACAACCAATCGCCATTTGTAGCATTCGATACTGCCATCACTCTTGTATTTGATAGTTAATATCCATCGGGAGGTGACAGCCCTTTTTCCCGGTGATAATTACGCCTCATCCCAAGTGTGATTCTTTTCTATTGCATTGCATTCATCCGTGATTGCATCTCTCCATTCCTTGCGGTTTTTAGCCTCCGCATAACTTTTGGGAATCTGTCCAAGTTCAACTTTGCCAAGAAATAACTTATGATATAAGATACAAGGTCAAGAGAACACACCTTTTGAGTTGGATGTGCCATGATACTACGAATTTTAACCCTATATCCTACTGCATGTGCACAACAAACGAAATAGTATTTAGTGATCGAATCCACGGAGAACCAAGTTACACTCTCAATTTCTATCGAGTCGCAAGCTATATCAATCAAATGGAGGAAGTGAATTCTAACAACTTAAATGTGGATGTAATCAAATAATTAAGGCAATCAGATGTCGGGTATTCATTCGAGAGTTAGAATTCTTGTCAGGGAAACTATTCAGGAAATACTCTAATTTATTTCTCGGCTTGAACATGAATAAAGGCAGATCAACTCTCGTTGAATCTACCCCTCTATCAATAACCTAAAGGTCCTAACTCTCGTTGGCTTCAGATTACAAATATGCTTTATCGTTTTGGTTAAATTACCCACAATCCAACCTAGCATCAACTCTCGTTGGTAGTGAAGGAATTGCTCTTCTAATCTAGTTCTACTTCTTTACAATCTTCTGTAAGGTTAACAACCTAAAATCATTGACTATGTGATCATGCTAATCTATGCATTTGATTCGAGTATTAGAAAGAGAATCATCTACTAGTCAATCCTATTCGTTACCCAATAGTGAATTCTAAAACCCTAGAATCCCTAGATTCGATCTAAGATCTACTTAGACATAGAACATCAGTTTAAGTATATCATAATGAATTGAAATTGAAGTTGCATAAAGAATGAATAAAGAGGGTTTAGAAATTCTCTCAAGTATGAAGAAATCATCTTCCTAGCTTACAAAACTCTAAAACTCTGTAAAATTTCATTCTTAGAAGTTAAAGACGGCTCCCAAATAAAAATAGGAAAAGAGTATTTATAGGGCCCAAAACAAGGGTTGAAAATCGTGAAATTAGGTTTCCGCGAAAGGGTAGGATCGATCGAGCATTGGGCGATCGATCGATCCCTTGGATGATGAGTCGATCTTCTTAGAAACCAAGTCGTTCTTCAGATCGTGCGCATAATTCTTTGAGATCACTGATCGATCGATCCTTGGTAGATCGATCGGTCCTTCCTTTCGTGGAGAATGCCGAAAAATGCTTCAAACCTCTCCAAGGAACATACACTTTGTGTTCTTGGCATCAAGTTTATGATGTAGTTCTCCTGGAATCAAAAGAAAACACACACATCCAAACAATCTCAAATGCTCAATGAAGGGTTTTGAGCCATTAAGTACCTCATACGGTGACACGTCTTGTAAGATCTTGGTCGGAAGTCGGTTAATGAGGGTAGCATGCCATCAAAACAGCATATCCCCAATATATCTTAGGCACATTAATATGGTATATCATGGCCCTTGCGGTTTCCATGAGATGTCGGTTCTTCCTTTCCGCCACACCATTTTGTTGTGGAGTGTGTGGGAAACTTGTTTGGTAAATTATACCGCATTTATTCAAGTGATCTCTAAAATTGGTGCTTGTATATTCACCACCATTGTCCGATCTTAGTACCTTTATTTTGGAATTAAATTGGTTAGATACATAGTTTTGAAAATTGATGAAGACATCAAAAACTCGGTCCTTAGAGGCCATTAAGGTAACTCATGTACATTTTGATTTTCATCAATAAAAGTTACAAAATATTAAAGTTTTCCTCTAGAGGAGCAAGGTGATGTCCAAACATCCGAGTGAATTAAATCAAAACAATTTGCATAAAGAGTACTAGATTTTGGAAAAATAGACTTGCAATGTTTTCCTAAAATACAAGCTTCACAAGAACTATGATCAAAAGAGTTTTTAAGAAAAATTAAACTTAAAGCTCTAGAGTGGGATGACCCAATCTAGCATACCAAACCGAATTAAAACAGGAACCAACATTAGAGTCTAAATTGCTAACGGTATTATAGTGTAAAGCATTTAGAACCGATTTTTCTTCTAGGACATATAACCCATCTTTGGTCTTTCCTCCTCCAAGTGTTTTTCCACTCTCAATATCCTAAAATTTTACATGGTTAGGACCAAATATAACATGACAATTTAAGTCGGATGTGGTTTTCTTAACTGAAAGAAGATTATAGGTGAATTTCGGCATGTAAAACGTTTTTGTATTCTTATCAAAAAGTTCCAACTCTCCTATTCCTTTGATTGGTACTTTCTCACCACTAGCTACAATAACATTTCCTATGGTTGGTTTCACATTCTTAATCAACCTAGGATTACTTATCATGTGATGAGATGCACCGGAATCAATTATTAGGGAATTTGAGGGAGTTTGAGAAAAATTAGAGATATTGGAATCCTTTAGGTTGGCAATGGCTTTGATGATTTCATCAAGTTCTGATCTCCTCACAACTGCTCCGTGAGACTTAGCACTCATTGTCGTTGCTCTTCCCGGTTTTGACATTTCCGCAGGTTCCTCCTCCAATCCTTCTTGAGCCATATTTGCCTTTTGCTCCTTCCATTTGTTTGGCTTTAAGTGAGGATGGAGAATCCAACATTTATTTTTTTTGTATCATTTCTTCTTGTAATGCTCACACACCATACTCTTTTTGTCTTCATTCTTGAATATCATCTTATAGGCGGTGACTAATTCCTTCTTGCCATTAATGAGACCGATATTTCCTTGCTTTCTTTTCACTTGAGAACATACCTCATCCATTGTTGGAAGTTTCTTCTCCCTTATGATGGATTTGACAAGATCATTGTAGCAAGTATTCAAACCTCCAAGTGGACCAAATACTTTATCTTGTTCACGCCTTTCATTTTTGAACAAGATGATCCATAGTATTTGGTCTTAGCATCTCAAGTTCCGCCCAAAGAACCCTTAGTTTCTCAAAGTAGTCTTCAAACTTCATATCTTCTTGTCTTAGAGTGTTAACAGCTCTCTTGACTTCAAAAACCCTAGTGAGATCGGAGACATTTGCATAGACCCTCTTGAGAGTATCCCATAGTTCCTTTGCAGTTTCACAAAATAGATAAGATTCAAGAAGATGATGATCTAGTGAAGCAGTTATGATAGCTATCACCGTTTCGTCTTCTTGGAACCATTTGTCATTGTCGGCAACCACCACATCGGAGGAACCTTCCTTTCCTTTTCCTTTTTCGGCTGCATTTGGGGTTTTCTCTTTTGAAGGCTCAACATGATTCCACAGTCCACAGCTGCACAAGATCATCCTTTCAGTTCTTGACCATAGCATGTAGTTCAGCCTTTTGAGAGTTACCGGTATGCAAGGTCCCTTTTTGGAATCCATGTTGGTTTTAGCGATTTTGGTGGAAAGAGATTCGGGAAAAGAATAGAGATTTTGAGAACCAGATTTGAGATAGAATTAGGATCTTTGTTGCTTTGATACCATGTAAGAATTTGAGAATAATATATCAAAAATTCATGAAATAAAGATTGAGAAGAAAAATAAGAAGAAATAAGATTTTCATTGATTCAAAAATCAATACATAAATGAGTTCAATCTAGAAGGAAGAGGAAGCCTCTAGTCGTTGGCTCCTAGCCGTTTGGGGAGAGAGAAAGAGTTGTGGTCCGGAGGGAGTGGTCCTGGGTTGAGAGCGACCCAGTGGTCCCGCTCAAGAGTCCTCTTCTCTCCAACGGCTTCATGACTTCACCAAAGGCCCACAATGGTCAAAGGCGAAGTCCTGGTTCCCACAAGCTCTAGGAGTCGCTTTCATGCTTTGAGTCCCGAGAGAATGTCTTCGTCGGGGCGTTCAGGGAGAACGCGTCCTGACCGAGTCACGGGTAGGGTCGCCCGCACCCCGATCAATCTTCTCGGATACTTCACGACTGGCACTCCGCGTTCCTTCGGTCTACTCGTCACGCCTCACGTTCGTAACGTCCCGCGCTTCGAGAAGCTTGCAAACCCGATGACTCGCGCCTTGACCTTTTCTTACGCAATCCTTTTTCCTTCATTTTTCTATTGATCAATACTTACAAAATGCCAGATTTTTCGCCATCTACTCCAGGTATTGAGGCTTTTATGCAAATTTCAGTGGAAACACTAGCTGCCATAAGAGTCCCCAGTATAAATAACTCATCAAACTCTTTGTTTGTTACTCACAGAATCTTTGAAGGCCGTGGAAGATGAGATCTAACTCACGGTTCTGCTCCGCATATAGTCTGATTGGCTACTTAGATGTTATCCTTTGAGGAACTAACTAAATTGATGATTGATGCTGTACTCAAATCTCTTCTTTTAGTGAACTAAAAATGTATTTCTTTCATCTTGTCCTTGTGTTAGTAGATGAGAAAAGTCACCGTTTAACTTTTAATCAAAGAATAAGCAAGTTTGAGCATTAAATTTGTGGACTACTTAGCATGAACTTGACAGTAATCCAAGTATATGATCTTACAGAGTTGTGTATAATCTCCTCAGTTGTCAAAATATGACATAAACATAGAGCAAACTGCACTATGAGAAGCTAATCTAAATAAACTGGCACCAGGGATCGAACCCCCTACCTGCAGAATAGGAGTGGGATTTAAAAACCCAGTAGCCTAGTTGACAAAAAAAAAAAAAAAAACTGTTTACCATCAAATGAACAATAAGCAAATCAACTTACAACATTATTGTTTTTCTTTGTAAAAAGACCAGAAATTAAGTTATAATGAAGACTATCTCTCTGTCTAAAAGATCTATGGTTTGGGGAAAAAGTTCACAAACCATCGGATCCATTTTAAACGTCTCTCTACACAAAAACAATTCGATGCCAATGTCAATGCCTCCGACAAAATTAAGACAAAAAAGTCATCTTTATTCACCAGAAACTGCGTGGTATCAACGATGACCATCTTGATTCTTTCCCTGTCTCAGAAGCAGAAGCTGAATACCTACGAGACTTATGAATCCTCATTTTAACACTCGGAACTCTGCGTGCAACCGCTTGCCATATCATCTGAACTGCATCATCTCCCTTTGATGGAAAATGGAATTCATAGAATTTCTCCACTTCCTTTAATTTCTTCCACATTCGTGTCCATTCTTCTTTGGATATTCCTCTTATTAAGTTAACCAGAAAGTTCTCTTTCAAGGCATCTGAGGTGCGGACAAACACTGAGAACTCAGAGTAATCAATAACGTCCTCAAAAGGAAGCTCAATGTCATCACTGATAATAACAGGTACGCAGTGGCTGGCTATGGCATCAAAGAGACGGTTTGATGAAGGAGTGTCTCCGGCAATGTTGAGGCAGAATTTGGAGTTATGCATTCCCTCACTTGCTTTATTTATGCCACCGTTTTTCACACTCCCAAACGAGAAATGGACGTCTTTCTCATCTTGCAAGAGGTAAAATAACTCCTGACGCACAAACCCACCCTGAAATGTTTGACACATTGGATCAATAAGTATTTTGATCAAGAGGACCCTATCTTCTTATGGTAATATTAGTATACGGAAAGGGCAGTTTACTTGCAGAACAAAAGTTCTCAAATAACAAAAGAAAAACAAAAAACGGAACGCAAGCACAAAAACAAGGTAACAAAAGAACTCACATCTTTTCTGTAAATGGCACCCTGAAAGTAGAGCAGAATTGGTTTGCTATCGAAATCAGAAGTATCGTTTTCATATGCTTTGATGACATGCTTATAAGGCGCAATGATATCTTTGTCAACGTTTGCCACAGTAGGAGGGTACCTTCCAAAGTCGGAGAGTATAAACATTGCAGGAAACAGTTTGTTTCTAGCATCCAACATGCTATTTGGATGATGAGCAAGAATCACATGGTCTCTACCACCCGATCTCTTCCACTCCTCTTGAGCAGTTACAAAAGCGACCAGTTTTCTCTGCAAATCCTTGTTCCGACTAATTTTCTGGTGAGGATTCACTTTAGAGAATCGATTATAACTCAGCGATGAAAAAAATGGCACAAAGATAACATCAGCTTCAGTGGAGTTATAAACCCGTTTTGCAGCAATAGCCCTTGGTGCATTCGCATACTCTGATGCAAGTAGATCCAATGTAAGCCAATACTCAATACTGTGTTGCAAATTCAAGCCTCCAGGATATGGCGGTATATACTTCTGAATATCAGGCCATACACTACCACCCTTCTTCATCCCTTCAGGTTTCCAATTTAACAATCCGAAATGAAACTCGGGATCCATATTATACATATAAACCTTAAGAGGAGTCAAAATTACCGACTTCTCATCCTTAATGCATCTACAGTTATCTTTCTCCAGATTTATGCCTTTCACATTCACATTATCAACGTATGATTTAGATGGAAATGTGGAGCTAAGGAAGCGATTGTGAGCAGTGGAACGCAACACAAAGTAGCAAGAGAGAGCAAAGAGGATCGTCGTGACAAAGAATAAACAGAGCAACAAATTCCGGGCTACATACCCAATTGCAGAACCATTCTTCTCCACCATTGCCATAAGTAATCAATCACAAAAGATAATCAATCAATACACAATTACTTTCACAAAGGAACATCATAACCCCCAAATTAACGCTTGCACATCACAGAAATCAGCTCAACGTATCGAAAAGTGTACGATTACATACCAAATCAAGCTGGGTATAACATTTCAGCGAAGCTTGCTCGACTCATCATAAACACGATCTAGTTTAAGATTCGGGAACTGAAGAAAAATAAACTCACGTTAGGTATTGCGATGTGAAAACGAGATTTGGTGCTAAGAGGGATGTAGAAGAAGCTCCTGTGGGACAAATTTCATCTCTTGAGCGAGAGAATTCGGCGGAGAATGAGGAAGAACAAACGGTGTCTATAAGCTTACGAGATCGTAAATTTTCCTAAAATTAACTCTTTAATTTCTAATTAAGTATTTAATAAATCTGCTTTTGTCTTCTTCTTTTCGTCAAACTTTCTTTTTTGGACAAACGATAAATCATTTAATTGCTGTTTTTGTATAAATGGCTTTTTGTAAACCCAAAGTAGAGTAGAGTAACTATTCTAAGAAATAAAATAAGTACTTTAGCTAAGTAAAACATTCAAAATGGACCAAGTTCCGGCCACAGTTCTAGGGATTCTTGTATTAAAACACACATATTTCAAAAGGTATTATAATAGATGATTAATGATTATACATAAATATATATTTGGTTAACCATTTCACCGAGTAGCTTCAACATAAAATGTTGCTCAACCACTATATTAAAGAGCCTCTGCATCAATAAATTGTTATCACTAGAATAATATGATTTTTTAAAAATCTATTATATATAGTCAATTTTTTTGGCTAGAAAATCTAGTTCATTAATTTTTCATAGCGACCGATTTACTACTGTTTATCTACCATACCACAGAAAGTCAAAAATCTACAATAAAAAATACTTACACAATAAATTTTTTTATATAGTGGTTAAATACTCCAATTAATAATTCTGCTATTTAGTGTTGGATACTTTTCTACCAAAAAAAATTGGAAAAAATTAAGAATTAGGTTTTAAATTATGGATTAAATTTTATCACAAAAAAGTTATATTTACACCCAATTCAATAAACAAAACCATTACAAGTCTGTCTACACTGATAGATACCTTGGACAAGTTTGTTATATAAATTTACAATAATTTTTATTCTGTTTTATTTTTATATTCTGTAAGAGCTTTTTCAATAGTTTTGGATATTAGTTTCTAAGAAATTATTTTTAAAAACAAAAAAATATCGTATGGTCATGTTCCTACATTTGCCCGCTGCTTGTTATAATTATGTCAATCAACTTTTCTTAACTGTTATTATGTAGTAATCATGTTGATCTTATCAAGTGGACCGGTTCGTGATCTACATAACGGTAAGACCGGTATAAACATTCTATAATTCCCATGACAAATTTTAAAAACTACATTTTCAAAACTTTATAAAACAATCAAATTTTAGTTCAATGGTTATAATAATCTAACTAATAACTTAGGTGTTTAGATTCGATTTATTTTTTTATTGTTAGTAAATTAGAGAATATATTTTTAGGCTATATATCGGATTTTGTGATTCCAATTGTTGATAATAACAAAAACAAGACATGGAATTTCGTTTTTGAAGTTAATATTAATTAAATTTTAGAAAATTTTCATCTATCCCTAATCTATTATATTGTCTAAGCTCCTTTTATTCGTACTAGAAATTTCTTCTTCACGGTAATATTGATAAACCCCAAAACAATTGACCATTTTTACACTAAATTGTTTTTATGATCTTGTTTTTCATTGACCAAAAACCGTCAAATTCTTTGTTTTACCCTTTTAGTCGGCGTGGGTATGCAGATGGATATATATCTGTAACAATTTTTTTTGGTCAATAATTATATCTGTATTTTCTATCCATAGTTGTGAAAAAATACCAATTCAAGTGGAGGCTTTCTTTAAACAACAAATTCTACAAAACAAGTTTGTTCTTAAGTTTACAGAAAACTAAGTTCTTTATTTTTCGTATGCATGCAGCTAATTCTAATTCTCTAAGAGCTATTTTTCCAATAGTTTTTTTAGAAAAAGTTATTTTTTAAAAAAAGAAAAGAAAGAAACAGTGTGATGTTTTTATACTTCACATTTGCCGGCTACTTTGTATAGTTATGTCAATCATCATTTCTAAATTGTTATTATGTAGTAATCATGTTGATCTTTTAAAGTGGACCGGTTCAAGTATAAAGTTGGAGGTTGACAAATTAGGGCTTATACTGGTTGCTTCATACGCACGTTACTCCCTCTTCTCACCACTCAAACCTTTATCTCCAAAGTCTTATAGGTGAAAAATCTGTTTACATGTATGTCTTAAACCAATTATATGGTTTGCTTAGAGTGTAATTAGATTTAGTTTAATCCGACTTGTAATTGTTAAAACGACACTAAACTGTAGACCAAATACTTTTCTAAACAAGAATTTCATTGGACTTTTAAACAAAGAAAACTATTATTTTAAGAGTAATTATAAAAAGTCGTAAGTCAACTCTTTGTTGCCAAGAGGGATATTTGTTTGACTTGGAAGGTAGATAATTTGGGTATAATGTCGTTCTCGTTCCCTTATAACCACAACTTATGATATTCAAAACATAGAACCCAAAAAGAATGGCTCAAAAGTTGCAGCTTTTTCTCTCTTTGATCTTCTGTGTTAATCTAATTAGCCTTTCAAGCCAACAAGACTTGACTTTTTTCTACAACGGCTTTAACCAACTCCAAGCTGATAACTTTCACCTTGACGGCTTTGCAAGAATCAGATCAGATCGACTTTTGCAGCTAACTGATGCAACGAATCGGCAAGTGGGTCATGCTTTCTACAGTCGTCCGTTTGAGTTTGGTTCAGCTTCAGCTCAATCTATCTCTTTCTCGACTCATTTCGTTTGTGGTCTTGTCCCTAAGCCTGGAACTGATGGTGGTCACGGGATTGCCTTTGTTCTTTCATCTTCAATGGATCTCTCACAAGCAGATCCAGCTGCATACTTAGGACTCTTCAATATCTCATCTAATGGATCTCCTTCTTCTCAAGTTTTAGCTATTGAGCTTGATACTGCTCAGAGCGCAGAGTTTGATGATATCGACAAAAACCATGTTGGAATAGACCAAAACAGTCTCAATTCTGTAGTCTCTGCTTCAGCTTTGTATTACTCTGACAAAGAAGGGAAGAACAAAAGCTTAACACTTTTGAGAGGAGATCCTATTCAGGTATGGATTGATTATGAAGATATGCTACTCAATGTTACTTTAGCACCTCTTAAAAATCAGAAGCCAAGTAAGCCTCTTTTGTCAAAAACCATCAATCTCACTGCAATCTTTCCAGAAGGAAAAGCTTTTGTCGGATTTTCTGGATCAACTGGATCATTGATTAGTTATCAATACATCTTAGGATGGAGTTTTAGCAGAAGCAGAGTGTTGTTACATAGTCTTGACATCTCTGAACTTCCACCAGTTCCTCGCCCAAAGAAACCTAAGAACACATCTCCTTTTCTTATTGTTCTATTGGTTATACTCGTACTCATAGGTATGGCGGTTTTAGGAGGATTGTATCTTTACAGGAGAAACAAATATGCAGAGTTGAGAGAACCATGGGAAAAGCAATATGGTCCACTTCGTTATTCGTACGAATCTTTGCACAAAGCGACAAGAGGATTTGACAGAGATGGTCGTCTTGGAAAAGGAGGTTTTGGAGAAGTTTATAAAGGAAAGATGCCTCTTGTAGGAGATATAGCAGTGAAGAGACTATCACATGATGCAGAGCAAGGCATGAAACAGTTTGTAGCTGAAGTTGTGACAATGGGAAGTTTACAGCACAAGAATCTGGTTCCTCTTCTCGGATATTGCAGGAGAAAAGGCGAGTTATTACTAGTCTCTAAGTACATGGAAGGAGGAAGTGTTGATCAGTACTTGTTTCACGAAGATAAACCGCCTCTTTCATGGTCTTATCGACTCTCTATTTTGAGAGATATAGCATCTGCACTCTGTTACTTGCATACTGGAGCCAGTCATGTTGTTTTACACCGAGATATCAAAGCTTCTAATGTAATGTTAAACGAAAATTTGCAAGCTTTTTTAGGAGATTTCGGTATGGCTAGATTTGATGATCATGGAGCCAACTTCTCTGCAACAGCAGCTGTAGGAACCATAGGTTACATGGCACTTGAGATGATATCAACAGGAACTTCAACTAAAACCGATGTGTATGCGTTTGGTGCATTCATGCTTGAAGTAACATGTGGGAGGAGACCATTTGATCCCGAGCTTCCGGTTGAGAAACGACATTTAGTCAAGCTGGTTTGTGAATGCTGGAGACAAGGTTCTATAACTGATGTTATAGATACAAGATTAAGAGGTAAATTCATACCACAGGAAGTCGAAATAGTTCTGAAGCTTGGGTTACTTTGTACAAGCATTGTACCAACATCAAGACCAACAATGGAACAAGTGGTTCAATACATAAACAGACATCAACCATTGCCTGATTTCTCTCCAGATACTCCCGGAATTGGAGTTTCCACGCCGGTTTTAATGGGATTACCTTCGTTGGCAATCACTTCCAGTTCAGCGACCTCATCTCTATTAGGGGCATCAGTCTCTTCTTCCAATGCCAATAGCTCAATGTTCATTAGTCACTCAATTATATATGGTCATGGAAGATGACATTTATCAAAAAAAAAATCACATTTTATTGATGTACAGCATAAAGATGTCATCATTGAACCACCTCATATGTTTCTATTGTTTAAACATTGTATTAGTTCTTCTGTTGTAGAAAAGTCTTTTCTCCAGTTTCAAATATTTCTGTAATTCTCAAGATATGGCAAAATTGTTTATACATGGCTTTTGTGATTGAGGTTGTGTCTTTGATTGAAAAGAGAGTAAGGATAATGAACCAAGATTCTTATTAAAAGTGCATCATTCTGCTTCAAAACTTGGCGAGTAAAGGAAGGAGAGGATGAAACAGCACAAGAACTTTCTTTTGTGTGATCAGCAACCACTTTGGATGTTGTTGGTGACTGAACAATCCACATGTGGTTGTAACCTTTGGTCTTATAAAGTAATATCACTGTGGTGGAGATGAGAAGTTGGATGATCCATGGTAAAGTAATAATGAATCATGTTCCAGAAATGGAGAAAAAAGGAACGTAAGCAAAGGAATGACCATTTGTGGTGGCTTAGGAGAAGAAAAGGATTCCGGTAAGAGTTGATTGAGAACTAGAGGTTCTACTACTCTCCATCTCTATTTTTAGATTCTCATTTTAGTCTAACGTTGAGGACTTCCTAGATTATTTGAACTAAAAGGTTAAGACCTATATTGTTGGTGGATTTTTGACTTCGCTATATTTTGGACCGAGTCTATTTAGCTTTTTCCAATAAAGTATTCTTTTGTTTAAGTACAGTAACACTTCAACTAAATAATAATATCAATATGGTATTTTATCAAAAAAATTATCAACAATTAGATAAAGAAACTTGATCTATAGTTAAACTCACCGTCTAAAAATATAATAACATTATGTGGGATACACAACTTCTCAAATCAAACTCTATAGAAAAAACAATAAAGATGAGGTTAACCATGGGATACTTGCAAAACTCACTCATTGACTTGGGTCAATTGCAAAACTAACCTCTCTTTTTTTTCTAATTCTTTTTTCTATTCTAACCTTAGTTTTTACATATTTTTGGTTTTGCCATTAACTTTTTTTTAATTAAAAACCATAATACATAAAAAGAATAAAATAATAATCAAATCTCAATCATTTACAAAATTGTCATCTTCTTCAATTCTTTCACCCACCATTACCAACCAAAATTGAAGCTCTATATGCATTATTACCAACCAATTTCGACTTCATTATGTTTCCTCACCATCTCTAACCTCACAATTTCTCATTCTCTCTTTGATTTTATCTAAAAACCTCACTAATTTTTGTTTTATATTTTTTGAAATTCTTAATCTTTCATTTTTGTTGCTATTTGAAGCTAAGAGTAAAAATTTAAAGTTAAGTTCAACTCTTTGTATAAAAGGTAAACATGATCTTAACTCAAATCTACTTAAGTGCTTGCAGATTTTTGAAATTTACACAAAGCAGACTTCAAGAGAAGTTTGTATTTATACACAGACTTCAAATGAAGTCTCCTAGTCAACCCAAAGGTTAGTTTTGCAATTGACCAATTTCTAGGTTGGAAGAGTAGACTTCAGTAGAAGTCTACACACTTTTCTTTGAACACAATAAGATATTTTTCGTAGACTTCTATAGAAGTCTCCGTAAACTAGGGTTCGTTTTGCAATTGACCAACAATTTGAATTTTTCTACAGACTTCATATGATGTCTACAGAAATATTTCCCAAGTAGACTTCAACAGCAGACTTCATTTGAAGTATACTTTATGTTAAGGGGTTAGTTTTGCAATTGACTGAAAATAGCAAATATTGACCAAAAAATCGTAGACATCCTCGAAAAAGTAGACTTTAGACGCAAACTTCAATAGAAGTCTGCATAACCCACATAGTTCATTGGCAGTCTGCTATCTAATATATAAATGTCAAGTACTTAGTAAATAAAGTAGACTGCAATAAGTGTACTCTTACTTTTGCGTAGACTTCGTTGAAGTCTACGAATGACGCAGACTTCTTGGGTAAACTTCATTAACAAAATTAAACTTAGTTAATTGTAAAACTAACCCCAACTTTTCCGAGCAGACTCGAGTTGAAGTCTGCAGAAATATATACGTTTCATAGATACTACCGTATACTTCAACTGAAGTCTACCATTGATTAGTAGACTTCACTTCAAAATAGTCATGGTCAATTGCAAAATTAACCCACTTTATAGCATACTTCTCCTAAAGTCTACTACAAAAGTCAACATTTGGTCAATTGCAAAAACTAACCTAATGAAGTCTACGCGTTTAAATAGTAGACTTCCTTTGCAGTTTACTCTTGTAATAGTAGACATCAATTGAAGTCTACTTTGCAATCTCACAGACTTCATAAGTAGATTTCAAATGAAGTCTGCAACACTAATTTTGTAAAAATGCATTTTAAGCACGTCATAATTTTTCTTATAATTTTTTTCTACGTTTATTTTATACTTAGTTTGCTTATGTACAAGTTTAACATGATTACATATTATAATAAAATCTGTGTAAATTTTAGAAACAATTTAGGTAGTTAGCTTATATAAGTAGACTTCAAGGGAAGTCTGCGTATTATAGAATAGACTTCAATTGAAGTCTCAAAAAAAATTTTGATTACTTAACTATATGTTTAGTTGTTTATTTTTAACAAATTTGGTTTGGATATGTTTATTTCCAGGTAATGGTTCAATTAGTTGTTGTTTATGGAGAATGGGGTATGTAGACTTCAACTGAAGTCTGCGTCGGTATGTAGACTTCAAGTGAAGTCTGCAAAAATTCTATATGTTTATGTATGTGAATTCTACAAAGGAAATTTTTGAAAATGTTGGTATATAAATAGATTTCATTTTTTTAAAACAAAGTCTACTTATGAAGTTTGATAATTGTATAATAGACTTCATCTAAATTCTCAATTTTTTTTATTAGTTAACTATATGGAGAATGGGTTATGGATGGCTTGGTTTCGCATTTCATGATTGATAACTATAAAGGAGGAAGAATTTTTTTAATAGATGATGGTTGTACAAGAATTAACCTAGAGTAGACTTCACCCGAAGCCTGCTT
>JAKUCM010000012.1:0-12418 GCA_023374145.1 Lepidium sativum | reverse complement strand
AACTCAACCTACAATTTCATTCAAATAAACCAATCCTTTTAACATTTAGTTAATTTCAAACAGTAAATCAAGTTACACATCTCAGAAGAACTCGTTCGGCTAAGGGAACGACTCAAGAGATAAAAGTGATCTCTTTAATGTAATGGCTAATCAATTATGCTCAGGGATCACTCAGAATGAAATAAACTTTATCATAAGGTTAAAGGTGAATACCAACGAAATGAATACAGAAACTAGGTCTCACCTACCTAGTGCACCTGACTCGAGCTCCAACCTATTCATTTTAAAACCCAAAAATCAATTCCTATATCTACTAGAAACCTTTACTAGAACATACTTATGTTTTGTTCTATTTTCTCCCCTTAGACTCTTTAACCCATGCTCTTATTCTTTTCTTCATTCCTTTCTTAACCAAAGTAAATAAGCATCCCATACCCATAAACCACCTATGCCTAGTCTGGTCCAAAAGTGAACCAGAAACTACATGAAATATTGTTCTTGTTGGTACTCACCTAACACCTGTATACCAATATTAAACCGTAAAAAAGCCTCACAATCACACACAAACAATATAAGGCTCGAAAGGAGGTAATGGTCAAGATGGGAGTCTACTCGAATTAACACATTAGAATGCAAGATGGTGAAAAGGAAATCTGAGTATTCAGTAATCCACAAGTTCAAACACAATGCATAGACTTGATAATTAAACAATCATTTCATGTTATCACTTAGTAAGAAGTGACATCTAATCAACAGCAAAATTTATCAAAGTGATGAACTAAAGATTAAACTTTCCTACCATGGTGCAGTTTTACAATTCTGATTGGATAGCAAGCAGCAAACAACATTAACTCAAGGCAGTGAAATTAGCACAAAAATCGGCAAGCTTGCAAGGTAAAATCATCATAGTCCCCAATGTGTAACTAGACTCGAGCCTAAATGGATGCAAACTATATGGCACTCTGTTTTTTTGTATTTTTCAAAAGTTTAGCAATTTTTTATGTCATACGTGTAATGCAATGATCAATTTGATATGGATGCAAGCAAATAAAAATAAGAACAAAGAGAATGTGATCAAATGATATCTGGAATTCTCCCTCAAACTTAAATCACACAGTCCATTGTGTAGATAAAAGAATGAAAAAGGATCCTAAACCAGGTAATATAATACAAACATGCAGTGATATAGTGATATACCTCATTTATATCGACTTATAGCTTACTAATTCATATGTTTTCTTTAGTCTTTGTCGTGTTCTTCGAGTCTTTTCAGATACGAAACGCGAAGAATACTTTGGGTTCCACATGCTGAGCAAGAGTGGAGCTTAACTTTGGATTTTTCCACTTGGAGTTGAACGATCGATCAAGCAACACCAAGATCGATCGATCGTAACTTTAGATAGGTAAACTTGCGCTCGATCCGATGACCGACTTCTCATGCCTGACACGATCGGTTCCCACTCGTCTATATCATGTGCACGATACATTGCACGACTTAGCACTCAGAGATCGATCGAACCAGTTAGGGAGAAGTTGCACACGATCCTTTGCACGATACAGAAGTTTCACGATTGAGTGAAGAAGGGTTGATCGATCGAGCAGTCTACAGAATGATGAATCCACGACTCTGCGAAACAAAAAGGGAATTTCCTTATTTCGTGCCAGTTGGTTTTATTCTATATATTAGGTTAAGAAAACACGTTTTGAGATATATTTGGAGAGAGAAAAAAAGCAGCAAGACTATTATTGTAACCTATGGAAGAAGGATTGAGATCTCTACATCCTTAGAGAAGATCTGTGAAACCTCTTTTGCATCTATTTTGAGTTTTGAATGAATTTTCTTACAATTGCTTGCTTGTTCTCTATTTCCATGTCTGAGTAATTCATAGTCAGGTTTAGGGTATTCTAAGGATCTTAAAGGGATCCAGGATGAGGAACAAATAGGTCTCAACTATGGAATCTCAACCTAGAAACATGGTTAATGCTTAGGTTAGAGTAGCTAACTAATCTATGATCTCACGTTGCTTATTATCCAAAAGTTTAATAAGAACCAGAACATTTCTAGGTAAGCAACACATTCACTACCAACGAGAGTTGATGCTAGGTTGGGTTATGGACACTTAGGAACCGTCAATACTGCATGGTTAGATTCTCAGAACCAACGAGAGTTAGGATCTCTAGGATCTAGGCATAGTGATTATCACTGCAAGAGTAGGATAGTCAACTGTTTCTTAGTCAAGAACGGAAGTTAGTTTGCCTGAATAGATCCCTTAAACTTGATTCCTTAGATATTGTTTACATTAATTTATTTGTTACACTAGATTGCACTTAAAACATCTACTTAGCTCTAGTTAAATAATCAAATCGTTAGTGTGGTCATTGGTCTTCGTGGATTCGATCCCTAAATACTATTACGTTTGTTGTGCACTTGCAGTAGGATATAGGGTTAAAACTCGTTGCATCATATAGACAAGAAGATTTAAAGGGTTATACCTCAGCGGTGAAAAATAGTACTGAAGACGGCACGTGACAGAGGCTGCTCGAGTGGTAAAGCGTGGCCTGCTCGAGTTTTTTTCTCAGAGGTCGAGTGAGGATGCACTCGAGCGGTCTTTGGTGAAGACTCGAGTAGGACTCGACTTGGCTAGAGTTCCTTGGGTAGAAGCAACGACGCTTGAGAGTGTTCTTGGAAACGGATAAGCGGGGCTCTACTGAAGTCAGCGGCGCATGCTTTGAAGATAAGCTTGAGTGGTTGTGTAGACGAGGAGCTCGAGCAAGTGACTTGCTCGAGTGAAGAAGACGACTCTCAGTTGTAATGGCTTTAGAAAAGATGGCTTGAGCAACGATTGCTTGAGATCGAGGCTTGAGCTCGAATTGTCACTCGAGGCATGAGATTCTCGGGAAAGTTTTCAAGATTTTTCAAAAAAATTCAAAAAATTTTAAGCCTCGAGTGGAAAAGTAGCACTTTGTCGCTTGGTGTGATCTTCTTAGGTGCAATCTTCTTGTCATGAAATGCTTTAGTCATTTACTTGTACACTTTCGAGCTCTCATATGCTTCAAGTATGTCCTCCTTTAACTCATGCAGGTTCAAAAGCCTTCTCTCATGAGCAATCTTGGAGATCAAAATTTATGAACCTTATAGCTCACAGTGCCTTGTATTCAATCTCAATAGGCATATAACATGAAATTTCCATACAAAACCTGGAATTGAGTTCTTCTAATTGGAGTATTGAAAGTCGTTCTGTAAGCACACAATGTGTCGTCCAACTTTACTGTCTAATCACATTTTGACACCCCAACAACTCGAGCTATAATATCTTGAATCTGCTTGTTTGACACCTCCATTTGACCACTGGTTTGTGGATGATAAGGCATACCTATCTTATGCTTAACTCCATTATTCCTAAGTAGATTCTCAAACACTTTATTAATGAATTGGGAGCCTCCATCACTGATTACAACTCGAGGTACTCCAAACCTGGGAAAATGATGCTCTTGAGCAGTTTGACGATGATCTTAACATCATTAGTCGGACAAGCTAAAAAGTCTACCCACTTCGAGAAATTGTCCACTGCGACAAGAATATAGCGATTTCCATGGGATGGTGAATTGAATGGTCCCATGAACTTGATTCCCCAACAGTCAAATATCTCAACTTCTAGAATTGGTTATATGACATTTTGTTTTTTTAGCTGATATCACCCATTCTTTGACACACATCACATTTGGAGATGAAATCCTGAGTATCCTTGAACACAGTCGGCCACTATAATTCTGATCGCAAAATCTTCTGGACAATTTTAAATGTGGCAAAATGTCCATCGTAGGCAGACATGAGAATGCTCCAGAATACCATTAACCTCTTCTTCTAGTATACACCTCATGAATAAGCCATTTGCTCATTTCTTGAATAAGTAGGGTTCATCCCAGAAGTAGTGGTTGACATCTCTAAAAAACTGCTTCCTCTTATAGGAAACCAAACACTTAGGCACTTCACCAACGACCATGTAATTAACCAAATCTGCATAGCAAGGTGGAGTGGATCCAACTAGCATCTTGCTAATTTGAGAATAACTTTCCTCCACTCCTAGAGTTATGAGTTGCTCATCTGGCATCGAGTCATCAATAGGGATCAAGTTCTCAATCATCATTTGCGATCGGTGATCTGCCACTCCATTATATTCTCCAGGTCTGTCCACTATCTACATGTCAAACTCTTGCATCAGCAGTATCTATCTCAGTAATCTCAGCTTAGCGTCTTTTTTCTTCATCAGATACTTTAGTGTTGCGTGGTCTGTGTAAACAATCACCTTGGATCCCACCATATATGATATGAATTTTTTCAAATGCAAATACTACAATCAGAAGTTCCTTTTCTATGGTTGTGAACTTGACTTGGACGTTGTCGAGAACCGTGCTGGCGTAATATATCACATTCAACTTCTTATCCTTTCTCTGACCCAGGACTGCTCCGACAATAAGTAAAGTCACTCGTATCACACATGATTTCGAATGGGAGACCTTGTCTGGAGCTTGGACTATTGGAGCAGAGATCAACGCTTATGTGATCTTCATAAATGCTTCGAGACACTCAGGGTTGAAGTAGAACTTGACATCTTTGCACAGTAGGCTCATCAAAGGCCATGCAATTTTTTAGAAGTCCTTGATGAATCTTGTGTAAAATCCAGTTTGACCCATAAGCTTCGAATATCCTTCACTGTCTTAGGGGGGTGCAGCTGAGCCATGACTTCAATCTTTGCACTATCTACCTCAAATACCCTTCTCAAGTTTCTTGTGCCCCAACATTATCCTTTCTTGAACCATGAAGTGGCATTTTTCCCAGTTGATCACAATGTTGGTCTCCAAACACCTGCTAAGACCCCTACACAAATTTGACAAACAAGAAAAGTAAGAAGAACCATAGACGCATAAATTGTCTGTGAATACCTCTACCACATCTTCAATCAAATCTGAGAAAATATAAGTCATACAACACTAAAATGTAGTAAGAGCATTGCACAACCCAAACAACATAAGTTTATAAGGAAAAGTGCCATAAGGGCAAGTAGAAGTAGTGTTTTCCTGATCATTCGTGTGTACATAGATCTGAAAGAACCCGATATACCCGTCAAGGAAACAATAATATTTTTTAACAGACAACCTTCCAACCATCTGATTAATAAACAACAAAGGGAAGTGGTATTTCCTGGTGGAGAAATTCAGCCTCCTATAGTATATACACATCTTATGCCCTGTTATGGTTCTAGTGGGTATTAGTTCATCCTTGCCATTTTTATCCACAGTGATACCACCCCTTCTTTGAACACAATGCATAGGTGAAACCCACTTACTGTCAGAAATTGGATAGATAACATTAGTGTATAACAACTTAAGTATCTCTTTCTTTCAAGTTCGTGTTCTCCTCTGGGGCTCTACACTAGAATGAGACTCATCTTCTAAGTGTATCATATGCATGCAAAAACTTGGGGATATTCCTTTAATATCTTTAAGGGTGTATCATATGACTTTTCTAAAACAATTACATGATAATTAGAATTAGAGCCTAGAAAAACGTACCTTAGCCCTGCAGGAAGTTGTTTCAGTTCCACCTTGGTTGCCTTGAGCTCAGACCAGTCATCAGTAACTGCAGGCATAGTGCATTCGAGTACTTACAGCTTGGGTCTCTAGTTCGAGTCAGACTTAGATACACTTGAGTGTAGAGTTACTGCTTTACCCTCAGAACACTTATAATCCAATTCCTCAATTACCATTGAACTCTTAACTTGCTTATGAGAATCCAACAGCTTCCCGTAGCATTCAGCTTCCAAATTCCAGTACCCCTCATCGGCTGGCTTTGTCAGAGCTACTTGTAGTTGATCTTCTGCTACCAACTCTTCTAAGAGATCATCAACAAGAGCGTCCATTTCTTGAGTTGAGAACACCTGACCCTCGATCATTGGCATCTTAATTGCATCATTGATGTTGAACTTCATTTTAAGATCTTAACCAAGATTCAACACGATCACCCCATTCCTAACATCAATTAATGCGCTTGTTATGGCCAAGAAAGGTCTTCCATATAACAAAGGCTCTTTAGGATCTTCTTCGATCTCCAAGACAATAAAATTTGTTGGTATCTCAACTCATCCCACATTCACAGGAATGAGATCTTGCAAGTGAAAGCGGTACTTATCTGCCATAACCAACAAGATCTTGTAGGACATATAATCAACAAAGCCTAACATTTTTGCAAGTGAAAGCGGCATAAGGCTAATTGAACCACAAAGATCGTAGAGACACTTGCTGAATGATAAGGGTCCAAACAAGCATGAGATTGTAAAGGTTCCTGGATCACCAACCTTTTCTGAGACAACTTTCCTTAGGATTATGGCGCTAATCTTATGTATCAGTACGACCATACCCTCAACTTCTTGAGTATACTCCTTAATCACCTCCTTCATAATTTTTTGGTATGAAGTCATTAGCATAAAAACATCCAGGAATAGGAATCTTCACCTTAATGTCTTTCATCTATTTATTAAATAGCGCTTTGTACTTCTCAGTAAGATTCTTCTTGAGCCTTTGGGGAAAGGGTAATTGGGTTTGTATGGTGGAAGAACAAATGATTTATTATTCTCTTGGGTTCATGTAGGTGGATGAGGGTCTGGAGTGCGGGGTCTGGGTTCAACTTAGTCTGTTGTGTCGAACTTATCTTCAAGTGTAGGTTTTTCAACAGTTTATGACTTAGAAACAGCTCCAAATCGAGTCTCTGGTTCGAGTGGCTGGTCTGTAGTGGAATTTTTTTTTCTCATCTTTAATGAGAAAATCTTTCCCCCCTTGAACCTTATTGTCCTTGATATTCTTAGAACTCTCTGCTCGGATCAGCAACTCGCGTCCACTTTTCAGAGTGATAGCATTCGCATTATACTCTTTTGCGTTAGGAACTGCTTTCCCTGAAAGTTGCCTAGGTCTCTTCACAGTAGAAAACAATGCTGCTGACTCTCTACATACTTGAGTCTTACGTTCAGTGTTTCAAACTTACAGGTGATATCATTGTGAGAGGCATCAATCTTAGAGTGCACATCTGCAAACTTCTATCTTACTTCAGTAGCATATACTTTATGTCCCTTCAAGATCTCTTGGAGTAGGTTCAAAACTTCTGGTGGTTATGTAGCGATTGGTGGAGCGTGTGCTTCATACCTAGGTGGTACATTCGCAGCTGGTTAGAAAGTCTTGTGATATTGATGTTTAGGGACAAAAGCATTAAATTAGGCGTGTTGGGGTTTGGGTGGGTAGATCTGGTATTGGGGATTTGCTATGTTGGTGCATCTGTATGAGAGGTTTGGGTGTTGCTTGTAGTTGTCGTACTGCTTGTAACCACCTTCCTTATTCTGAAAATAATTGGTCTCCTCAACCTGATCATCCTCCTCGTCAAGAATATGTTCATCTCCAGTCATGAATTGAACATGTTTATGTTGTAATTGCAGCACCTTGTCGATTTTGTCCAACTTCACGTTTCGGGCCTTGAGCTCCTTCTTACTGATTGTGTCTGTTTCAACGGTACCTCTCACCGTCTTGTTGTAATCCTCATTGCCCATCTGCTTGAGCCATATTCTCCACTAGCTCTTAGCTGTCAGTTACGTCATGGTTAAGGAAATTGCCATAGCTGGCGGTATCCAATAGCCTTCGGATGTTAGGATGAACACCTATGTAGAAGTTGTTAAGCAGAGTCACGGTAGGGTATCCATGAGGTGGATAATGAGACTGATAATTCTTGTATGTCTCCCAGACTTCAACAAATGTTTCTTAATTCTGTTATGCAAAGGTAGAGATAGCTCCTCAACTTTACAGTTCAAGAGTTGGAGAAGAATTTGGCAAGAAACGTAATCTTGCAAGCGTCTCAAAAAGTGATAGAGCTTTGAGGTAGGTGTTTCTCCCAGATGTGGGCTTTGTCTCCGAAAGAAAATGGAAACAGCCTCAATTTGAATACATCCTCACTGGCTCCATTAGACCTTTGTAGTCCACAGAGCCGCTCAAATTCATCTAAGTGATTAAGATGATCTTTAGAAGGTAGTCCATAGAACTGCCTATTTTGGATCATAGAGATGAGACTGCTCTTGATCTCAAAGTTGTTGTTCGTGATGACTGGAGGAACAATCCCATGTCTCTGGGTGTGAGTGCCTGGTGCATCTCTAGCTCTGATTATTCGTGGCCTCCTGTGTTGAGATTGCTCCACCGGATGATCGTGTGTGTTCGATTATGTGTTTGTGTTCATTTTCACTCGATCTGGTAGTGTACTATGGACTTGGTTTCTCTGCGCTCTTAGCTCACCTGGGAGTTGGTTAATGTTGTCAAGAGGCTTGAAAAGATTCTGATTCCCTTGTGAATGTGTCTGCATACACTGAGTAAACTCAACCTGAGCAGTAGGATTAAACTAACGTATTGAAGGTTGAAATCACCTGAAACAAAACACTAAATACAATACCACATATGAGTAAGTAACGAAAAGGAAAAAGAACTTGAGCTTAAAAATTTCGCAATCCTAATTGTAACTAACAGAATTCCATCTAGCAACTACACCAATTTGATAACAAGATTTTACTCAGGATGTCAAATCCTATTGTACTAAGATGTCGATGTAAAATAAAAGGTGTCAATCCAACTAGAAATGTAACTATCAATCATGATGCGGTTAACTATTCTAATCCAAGCTAATATAAGTGTAGTTTTTCTAACAACCTATATCAAACTTAAAAATAAAATTAACAAAATATGTGACAAAAGCAGATAATTAAAACAAAGTAGCATATAAAAGAGTATTAAATAAATTTAATGCAGGGTGAGAAAGCAGGTTCCTGATGAGAGGGTAGCATGGAACAACATGACCTTAAACTAACTAGGCGCTTGACATCACTCATTAGAGTCAATCTCTGGGCAACATGAACATAAGTAATGATTCCACTCCTGTGGCAAACAAACTCAAATACATTACTAACAGACCCTATCACTATAGGCGTTTGATAGTCGGAATGAACGATCAACTCGCGTAGCACTGATTTACACCTCACACATTTGATCCCTCGAGCTAAGCATGTGAATCTCTGAAGTGGTTCAATCAGACGCTTTACCAAACACTTATCGAGTGCTAGGCCGTCTCAGAACAAGCTTCACTTGATTAGAATAAAGCTAGTGATGATAATACCAAATCTGAAAAGACCTAAATAATTCTAACTTCAAGTGACCTAGAAAACCTAAGCACCACGCTGCCCTAGATCATCCTTAGGAGCCCTAGGTGACTACTCACAATTTATTAATTTAACAACAAGCACGAAGTCAATATTCGATTGCATCAACAAAGAACTCGAACAAGATATGAAATCAACGCTGAACGTAAAACTAAATTGCATAAATGTCAACTCGAAATCAAAAGGTTTCTTTTGATTACAAAGCTCTAAGTTTACTTCGCAAGAAAAATTTAAAAAACTCAGATCCCCTTAAAGTAGAAAAACTGGAAATTATATATCAAACTTAGTACAACCCTAGGTTGAATTCGGCCCAAAAGGAAAAACCTAATGCGCAATGGATCTGGAAGTCGAACTCGATCCAAACGCTGAACATGCTCAATAAGAAAGCTTGGTATCCAAGGTGTAAACCCACTTGATTTGCAACAATGCATATATCCAGTACTCCATGTGATGTTTGAGTATATCTCGAGTAAAAAAATGCTTGATCACGTCCACGGTGTGTGTGTAGGCTCGATCACGCCCATGGTATGTGTAGGCTCGATCATGCCCAGGGTGTGTGTAGGCTCGATCTTGCCCAGGGTGTGTGTAGGCTCGATCACGATCATGGTGTGTAGGCTCGATCATGCCTAAGGTGTGTGTAGGCTCGATCACGCCTATGGTGTGTGTAGTCTCGATCACGCCTAGGCTGTGTGTAGGCTCACTCACGCCCAGGGTGTGTGTAGGCTCGATCATGTTTAGGGTGCTCGTATTAGTGCTTCCAACACCCGAAATCTCCTCGAATGCAATGTATATGCTAATGTGTATTAATGAGACTATTTGGAGTCTAAAATTGATGAGAATACATTAGAAATGTATGTGTAAACTAAATAAATGAGACTCCTAATGCATGCTAAAAACGTGTATATCACGAGTCGTAATGGCTTCACATACCTTCTTTGTCGTGTCTAATTCACCAACTTGGAGAATAAGATCCTCTGCTTTAGATTGGATCAAGAGTGTCATTGCGATGTTATTTTTCTTCTTGTCGTCAACTTCTTCCTCAGTCACCTCCTATACTTTGTGTACCTTGAGACATACTCTCATCCTCATGATCCAAACGGTGTAGTTGGTTGAGGTTAATATCAGACATACTATAGAGGAAGAGCCTTCTCCGCCTTTTGTTTTCTCCGCCGAGACAATAGCTTGATCGTCCACCATTGTTTTTGGATTGTCGTTTCTCTCGTGATTAAGACTCTTCTTAATTGATCCCTCTTACTTCTTAATGCTCTAATTCCAATTGTAGAATCTCTAAGAAGTAAATAGATTGACTCAAGCAATATAAAGAAATAACTCTTCTTTACTAATTTAGGAAACTCCCTCAAAACCTATGCTCTCAATTTTAATCTTTTAAGTTATGCCACACCTTGGCATATCGTTATATATATTAGATAATTTTCTATTACAAAAAGGAAAACTTGTATCTTGGATAACTCCTAAATATCTCAAACTTATCTCTATTTACGAAACTTGCTCCACAAGCCTAAACTAAAATAGCATGAATATCTATACCTAGGATAAAATATTGAAGATGAAGCAAATAGTTCTACACAATATAGGTAAAATTGCCCGTACACTTGGCCAAATATAGGTAAGGTTTTTAGTGAACATCATAATCTTGTTCAGATTGTTAAAGTAAGAGTTTTGGATTTGATTTCTCTCAATCTACCAAGCTCTTTTTTATAGAAAAAATGTTGTATTCCAAGTGTTTCCTATTGCTTATATTTTGTGTAGGTATTTGATGAATATGATGACTATGAACAGTCTTCTTAGCCACATTCTAGTAGCCATGGTGATAAAATAAAACATGGCTCTCTTCCCCAATCTTCAGATTTGTCAATTGTATGTTAGATACAATCTTTTATAAAGTATTTGGGATTGAGACCTGTGTCATGTAGATGCGTAGAATAAATTTTGGATTTAGACATATGTCATGTATTACTGGAACAATACTTATGTTATCTTGACTGAATCTGTATTTTGGATTGTCATTTATATATTTTTTCATGTAATTCGATTTTAATTATGCAAAACAAGTCTATAATACAACATCAAGCATTTTATAATAACAAACATGAAAGCTACAATAAAATATAATACGGCAGTAAAAAATTGTTGTTGTAGTATAAACTATCATATAGTATAAACTAATTGAATTGTCGTAATATTTTCTTTTAAAACAACATGCTATAATAATGTAAATAACATCATATGAATATCGCTATGGTATCTGACCTATCATAACACACATAAAAAATGCTATTGTTTGTATCAAATTTACCATAGCTATAGATGACATAGAATTAGTGAAAACGCTATGTAATATATATGATAGTATATTTTCTACACTAAAAATGTCTATTTTTTTGTAGTGGTAACTAAAAAGAATCATATTCAATTATGAGTGAATCTGTGAAAAATAACTATAATGTAAAAACTGTAAATAAATTAACTAATTAAAAAAAATTATTAATAATTATTTCTTATCATTAATGGACTAGTAGTGTAAACGAAAATATTAGTTTTGTGGTACTTTTACTTCCATTTATAGTGGACGGGTTACTTTAGGATATGTTACAAAATACCAACGTTGCTTGAGTTTTAGGTAGAGAAACGACGCCAAAGTTTTGAATTTTTATTTTCTTTTATCAACAACCAGATCAACAAATTCTGATGTATAACCTAAATTATATTTTCAAAATTTTAAATAATATTATGTGGAATAATATAAGTTTTTGGAATAGAAGTCATGTGAAGAAGTCTGCGTATAATTATCGGCCATGACTATTTTTGGTGCTAAGTCTGTTATCATTATTAGATGTCTCGAGAATATAATTAAGAATTATAGGTGAGATTTAGGAGAGGAGAGAGTTAGAAGAATATAAACTTTGTCCGGAGTCGTCATCTTTTTCAATGATCTCACTGAATTATAGTAAATTGCAGTTTTAAAATAAATAAAAATAAGTGTAGCGTTCACCACGACGTTAATTAAGGATAATTATAAATATCTCAACTAGTATTATCGTATGTTGTAGTAATTACAAATATATTAACATAAGTATTTGGCTCGTGTATATTTATATATAATATACATTAATTTCTGTGAGTCTCTCTCTCTCTACAATTAAGAATCATAACTG